>VYXH01011149.1:75631-96350 GCA_013397275.1 Burhinus bistriatus | reverse complement strand
AGGGAGATGTGAGGTGCGGGGCTGGGCGTGCTCGGGGGGCTAGGGCAGAGGGGAGCAGAGGGCAGGTCCGGGACGGGGGACAGGCAGGGTGAGATGTGCCAGCGGGGCAGGAAAGGGAGAGCGGAGAGGTGGTGGGGAAGCAGCGTCGGGATGGGGCCTGGGGTGGAGTGAACGCGGCTCCTTAGATGGGGGTCATGCGAGGTTGTAGGGGTGGGGACCAAGGAGCAGTTGCTGAGATAAAAAGGAGCACAAAGATGGGCAGAGGCTGCTGGTAGACCGGGGGACTGGTGTGAGGCACGTCCTGCAGATCTTGGCCTCCCCTTCCACCCTTGCTGTTTTGTTGTATGGTTTCCCATTAGTCTTCTATTCAGGGTTGCACTCGTGTCTGATTGTCCTTTGTTTTGACTCACGTGAAAAGAAAAGAGAGGCAACGGGGTTTGGGATTGCATTTTATGGAATATAAACCGAGGGTGGTCTGGCATAAATTTCTGCTCGGCCATTTTCCTTCACAAAAGCTGTTCTGTGGAGCTTCCTTCTCGCCCGGACTATAGGGTGTACGGGAAGATGTTTTTGTGGGGTTCCCTCCTTTTCAAAATGTCCTATTTCTTGTAGAGTTCTGTAAAACCAGAGGAAAATAAACAAGACAAAAAATATAGCGAAGGTGGCCAAGCCATCCTGTCTGGCTGCTCTCCATCAACAACTACTTTCTGTTCTTTCTGCTTTTCTGGCCTACCCTTACTTTATGCTCTGAAAAATGCCACTTCTTTTGTCACATTCATACTTTTTTTTTCTGGTTGCGCTTTGTTTCACAGAGGGGTAAGGTGTGCCTCCTGGCTGTCCTGGCTGTGTTTCTTGGGTTGCTACAAGCTGATAGTGTGCATGTAGCATTATGTCGGTTTGGAGATGCTGAGAGCAGAAAGATGAAGGGCAAGATGAGTTGTGGAAACTTATAGCTTGGTTCCTGGTGTGACTTGCAAAGGGAGTTTTTTACTGGAAATTATTGTTTGGCATTTATTGTTATAGGCTCTAGTCTTGAATGGAATGTTGTCTCTAGTATTTTGTATGACAAAAGTCTGTACTGTGCACCCCACAGGTGGTGGGAAGGAACTTCTGGAGATCTCTAGACTGACCTCCTGCTAGAAGGTGTCCTGTTGGAGCAGGGTGCTCTAGACTGTGTCCAGCCTGGTTTTGAGTATCTTTAAGGATGGCGATGCTACCCTTACTTTAGGCCCTGTCCAGTGTTTGATCACGCTTATGGCAAATATTTGTTTCCGTGTGCCTGGTTGGATTTTCTCATGTTCCAGCTGGTGTCCCTTGTCCCCTGTCCTATCCCTGTGCATCTCTGAGAAGAGCCGATCCCTGTCTGCTCTGTACCTCCTGCTCAGTAGTTGTAGACAGCAGTAACATCTGCCCTGAGCCTTCTCCTTCCTTGGAGAAGGAACCCACCTCTCTCTGCCTTTCGTTGCACGTCCTGTGCTCCAGCACTGACCACCTCCGTGGCCTCTGCTGGACTCCTTCCTGTATGTGACCGCCTTTGAGCTGGGGAGCCCAAGTTGGACCCAGCTCTCACAAGTGCTTAGCAGAGGAGCAGGGCCTATCCCCTCACCCTGCTGGCTGCACTCCTGCTAACAGGGTGATGTTGGCTGCCTTTGCGGCAAGGGTGCACTGCTGATTCCTGGGCAATCTTTTTTACTAGGTGCCTTCCTACAGAGATGCTGTGCGAACAGCCTGTACCGCTGCAGGGCATTATCCCACTCCACATGTGGGGCTTTGCTCTAGCTGTAGTTGAAATTCCTGAGGTTCTTGTCAACCCGTTTTCCAGCTCGTTGAAGTCCCTCTGAATAACAGCCCTGCCCTCCAGCATGTGGTATACTTTTCCCAACTTTTAGACAGTGTACTCTAGTTCCTATCCAGGCCATTAAAAATATTCTAAGCAGGGCTGGCCCCAGTGTTGAACCTTGGGGGATGCCGTTAATATTTGGCAGCTGGGTGAAGGTGGTAACTGCTGATCACAATTCTTTGAGCCTGGTGTTCCAACCAGATTTCTCCCACCTTTATTGTCCGCTTATCCAGGCCACACCTCAGCACTTTGGTTCAAAGGATGCTGTGGGAGACTAGCACAGCCTTTGACACGAAGTTAAGGTGTATAACACTTCCTGCTCTCCCCTCGGCTACAGAGCCAGTCTTTTCATCCCAGAGGGGAGTCAGGTTAGTCAGGGGCATGATTTGCCTTTGATGTATCCATTTTGGCTGGTCTCAGTCACCTTCTTGTCTTTCCTGTATTTGGAAATGGTGTCCAGGATTTGCTCTGTAACCTTTCTGGGCAGAGGGCAAGGCAGTTGGCTGATAGCCAAGCTTACAGTGCTCCATTATCGTACATATGGATGAAGTCTGGATTTGACATATTACCAAGATCAACATATGGATGGATGCAGCTGTTTCTGTGTGAGCACTCTGTTCAGCCTGAGCTGGAGGAGTTTGTATTATTGAATTGTTTCTGACGTCTGGTGCTGGTATCTCCATTAATGGTTTTGTGCATTGAAGTTGAGTGTGAACTCCAGGGCAGGATTAAATCCTGAATAGGATTTGTGCATAGTCATTTCATATACTTCCTACTGGAAGACAAACATTCAGCAGATAATCTGTTATTATTCTTGTGGCTCTTGAATTGTGTTGTATGAACTCCAGACCTAACAGGTACCAAAAGCAGCTTGTTCATTACAGATCAATAGTGCTCCTAGAAGTATATGTTGACTCAGAAAGGATGGTGATCACTTTTGGCCTAATCATAAAACACCGTGAATTTTTGTTTTCAGAAACCAGTAGGTGGATTGCACTTCTCTGATAAAGACTGATTTATAAATGTGTGGTTGACAGCTCTTCCAGAGGACATGAAGTGTCTTGCTCTCCTTTGATGTTGACATACAGTAGTTCCTTTATAGAGGAGCTGAGGAGCCTGCACTATGGGGGCCAAAAGTGGCATGCAAGTCTTCTCCTCGGTGTTGTGTCACACAGTGAGCATGCTGAGGGGGCTAGGAGCTGCCACTTGAATGGTTGTAAAACTCTGTGGGTAAGTTGACTGGTGGTGTTGAGTTGCTTAGAGAAAGCAACTGGTTCTCGTGGTTCCTGCCAAGTTTCTACTGGAGGGCGGTTGGTTGCCAAAACAAATGGGACTCTCATAAGCTAGCATGGTTCTTGGGGGATGTGAAACTTTTTAAATGTGTAGGGAAGATGCCAGGGTGTCAAATTCCAAAATGAAATATGGGATCTTGCTTGTTGTCCAGAAGGAAATCCTGGAATCGCCTGCCTCTAGTGAAGTGAAGATTTTCTTAACAGCTGCCATACAGCCATGAAATAAATGGCAGCACGATGAGAGTGGGCTGCTTTTGCTTGGAAGGAGTCATGGTGGGCTGGCCTGCTGCTTCATGGAGTGGACTGGCAGTCTGCACAATCACAGACCGTATGGGAATGTTGGATAAACACCGGATCTGAGAAGCTTGGGACCTCTGAGCTGGAATTTGGGGCCTCTGATGAAAAAACGCATGTGGGAGAGAGATATTCATTGTTCTAGCTAGTGCCGGGCTCTGCTTTCAGGAGAGTGCTGTGTCAGCTGCTTGGAAGAGAACAGGTCATCTTGGTATCAAGAGACTTTCCAACAGCTATTCTGTCTCCACCTTCTCTGGGAGAGTTTAATTGTAGTATGACAAGTATTTCTTTAGTGGTGGTAATTGATTGAGCCCCACTGCAGGTTTGTGCCCCTGTGGCATTCCCTTGATGCAGTGAAACAATGATTTTTGCGTTTCCATCTTGCACTGATTTGAGGAACTTCAATTTTCCACCTTCCCTCCTCCTCACTCTTTGTTTTTTCCTGGATTATTTTTAATCTGCATCAGCTACCCGATCTGGTTCACCGTGGGACTGTGTGAACAGCTGAATGGGCTCAGTGGGAGGGCTGAGAACAAGGGGATGGGGAAAGAAAGGAGAGGAAGGATGGAGGAAGAACTACTGAAGCCAAGTTTTGCTGAGACAAATGTCAGTTTATGCTTTTAGATGAAAAGCCTTTTATATGTTCTGGACTTTTAGGAGTTACCCTCTTGTTTGGGAGTGTACTAGGCTACAAAATGATCTTTGTTTTCATGTCTATGGTACATTTCAGGTGTGTTTAAATGACATTGGAAGATATGATCGCAGGTCAGTCAAGCACATACGTGCTAGCCACAGCTAACACATTAAAAGTAAGTGAAATTTTGACCCCACAGCGCCTGGCATGGACACCTAAGATTCTCAGCATCTTTATTCCAATGTGCTGGAGACTGAAGCTCCACAAGTTACTTGGTGGTGTTACTCTCGCTCTGTAGATTATACCTGGTATTGGTGCGCCTGTCTGTGCTGCAGTCATACTTCTCTTTTCAGCATAGCCATCCCCAAAGTTTTTAAGAATGGCAGCATGACATCATCTCTCTGTTATTATAGGGTGTTATTAATGCGTGGCTGGGGACTGTGGTTTGACCTGCCCCCCCATCCCGTTACATACCCCCGTTTGGAATTCAGACTCTCCTGGCGGCATACGACTCCTGACATCCATACTGCTGCCCGGAGAGCTGTGAGCAGATGGGTGCGTTGGTCCTCTTGACATCATAATGATGTCAATAATAATTTTCTGTGCTTTTCCCGGTAAAGAACCGAGGTACAGAGCTATTAAGGAACCTTGCACAGAAACACGTCATTGAGTCCAGATCTGGAGCATGTAATTCAGATAATTTCACTGCAGGGGCATGTGTAAACCCTCTCCTGTCCCCTTGCTTTGTTATCAGTGTGTATGTATTTTGGGTTGCAGGAGGGGTTAGTGTGGGGTTTTTTGTTTTGGGATTTGTGGGTTTTGTTATTTTTTTCTTAACTTTTAGCTAAAGTGGAGTGTTTGAAGGCAACTTGAGCTGAGAGTGGGTTTAGTGGAGGGAGGTATTAAATAACCAGTAAAGATAATAAAAATGAGTTTATTTTTGCAACATACTAATAGGTTTCTGTGGTCATTGGCCCTAATAAATATAGCACGGCTTCTAGCTTATCATGTTTCGGCAACAGCCAGCCAGTGGGTTTCTTCATCTTTTCCTTTCATTGTTTCTAGTTATACAAGTTTATCATCTTATGTTTTACAGTCTTCCTTTCCTTCCCCCTCTTCCCCATATTGGACTGGTTCAATGTTCATTATTAGCCTTTAACTGGGAAACGTTGCCTGGTGGGGAGTGTGTTGTCAGCTAGCTTAGGTGTGTCTGGGGCTAGACCTATAACAATTGTGTCGATACGCGCCCTGTGGATTTGTAGTATCTGTAAAGCTGTTTGCAGCTGGCAAAATGGAGTGAAAGCACTAAGCCTGCTTCTGCCAAAGGAGGGAAATCTGGCTTCTCCCCTCCTTGTCCCTGACAGAGTGATGCTCACCTACTGCCTCTTCTCGTTTTTCTTGGCTGCCTTTTTGGCCAGATTGGTGTCGCTGGTCCGTAGAAAGTCAACACAGCCACGGAGACAGTCTTCTTCTGGGTTTAGTGAGTTTAAGCAGTTCCCAGGCCTGTGCATGGGAGGCTGTGCCAGGGCAGCCTGCCGGGAGGGCTGGGGTGGAGGGACACTGCCTGGCTGTGGCTGGGACTGGCAGTGGTTTGGTGGCCAGCTGAGCCACACCTCGACAGTGCCTGCATGCTGTTTTACTCCTTGGTGGCCCTTGGAGCCTATCGGTCTTGTTTGTGCGTTTTGCCTTTCAGTGATGGTGAATAAAAGACACTTGGTAAGAAATTGTGGAAAAGGGACTCTTAAACTCTTTAAGCATCTCCTTTTGTTTTACTAGTGAGATTTTGGGTGAATCCAAGAGATTTTTCCTTTCACTTGCTTCTAGTTGTTCTTCAAGCAACTTTTGATGTTTAAACATCTTAACTTTAAATAAATAAAGAGTACTTAATCTCTCCACAGTAGAACAAGAAGAGAATACAGTGGTTGCTGTTACTGTTTTTACTTCAATTTGTAAACTACTCCTGAGCGGTTTGGGGTCACTTGAAGGCGTGGGTATGAGCTATTGGAGGTCGCCTACTTGTAGTTCTGCACATCTTCTGGCAACAAGTGATCTGTTAAGTAAGTGTTACTTCTGCCACGAAGTAACAAGTTTTTTACACTGTATCTTATTGCTTTGCAAGATTTTTTTTTTTTTTTTAAACCACCAGATAACTGACCAAGCCCTTCAGGTGCTTTGCCTGAGTTTCCCGTGAGGTTTAGGTAACTGGAGCTGTTTGGAAAGATGCTCTTGTTAAGATATTTACAATTCTAGGTCTTTAGTATCTCAGAGCTCACTGCCGTAGATCTCATATACAAAGAGGCTCTGCTTCAAAGTGTTTTTAAAGTCTGGTATGATTCCTCCTCTCCTCTGTACTTGTAAAACCAAATTTGGTCTGTTGGACTGCCTGTTGTTAACAAGAACTAATGAGTTTCTGCTGTAATTATTTAATGCGTAAGAAAGCATTTCAGTAGGGAAACACATCGAGGAATTTTTCACATTAAAAAAGAAACAACCTTCTTTTAAAAGGAACTTTGTTATGCCACAGTTCAAAGGGGGCTGAACCCTGGTTCTTAGATGAATAATTTAATTTATTCTCCATTGCAGATGGCAAGTTTCTCATGTCCAGTAGGATATGGGATACAGCTGTTTCTGGAGGTTAATACATCATGAGGTCCTCAGAGCTGCTGCTGGATATTAAAATGTAAAAAATTTAAGCTTTAAATATATCTGGCAACCTTCTTATTTTCATATACTTCACAAATTTTCTTTAAATATACAGTAAAGCCTAAGATGGATTTAAGGAAGAAAGTGTTCTTTTTGGGAGCTTCAGGAAATGCCTTGTCTTCTCCCCCATGCTGCTGCTGCACTTCTTGCACACCATTTTTTTTTTTTTTTAAAGATTCCTAGTGGATTAAAAAACACTATTTGATGCCTCATGATGCATGGAAGCCATTCTTATCTCAGCGAAGAATTCATCCCATAAAGACAATAGCCTGTGTACTTCTGATTAACTTGTTTGCTTCACAAAAAACCCCTTGAAATTTCAGCTTGACCTCCATGAAGAATGTTTGTGTTTACTTATAAGTTCTGATGGTTGGATGAGACCTAGGCCTGACTGAACAGAGGAGACCCTCAAGCAAAGCTACTGATCTGTGTCTTGGGTGATTGGTTTACTGCCAGTGTGGGGACTTGTCCTTTATGTGGGTCTCCATTACCTGTGGGATTGAGTAGTATGTCTTGTGAGAAACGTGAAGACTTCCTCAGTTTGTTATCCCTTTAAGCCATAAGGGAAGGCTTAAGTCTTGAAGAAGGAGGTTTTCTTCATGGTCTCCTGCAGAATTAAACATCTGTTTGTTTTTGGTATATCACTCCTACCTAAACCTCAGTTTCTGCTTGCTGAAGTGAGGCAGCAGATGAATCACTTTTAGGGGAAGGACCTGTGAAGTAGCTGTGAAGCTTTCAGGCTGTGTAGCCCAGCCTGGAAGGAACCATGTACACAGTCTGCTTTTCCAGCTCTTTGGTTGGATCATCTTTAGGAAGGAGGAGTGTTCCTGAGATAATTTTTACTTGACATTGATCAATGCAGCAAAGCCAAGAAGTTAGTTGGCAGCTTTGAAGTGAGTTTGCAAGCGAAAGAAAAATTTTAGGCTCCTCCAGTCTTTTACATGTGTGTTGCTCACAAGCTGTTTAGTCTTCGTGGCACCTAGGATTTCACAGCTCGGGTTCTGTGCATTATCAGATCTCCAGTTGTGATCTGTGTCAGATGTGACCCATAGTAATGTTTCTGTTAAATTGCACACGATGTGCTCTGGTTAATTCGGGGACTTTATGCTTTTATGCAAGATGTGGGAGGACAGACGATACTTGACCAAGCATAAAGTTAGTGTGGTGTGAGCAGATGATTCCTGATTTAGCACAGAGCTTGTCCTTACAGAGTTAAGTTGTCAACATCTCAGCTAATTTGAACCAGCCAACTGAGACGGTTTCTGTGGATGTTTCTTTTGGTAGCAGTGTTGATTTGAGCCACACCTGCTCGCAAACACTTGTTACTGTCCTTGTGTTGCTTCCTTAGCTGGGTTTACACAGCTTGACGTGGCTGTGCAGCGAAGCAGATCAGGGAATTGGTTTGGTTGGGAGACGGTTTTTTGACTCAGGTGAGTTCCTAACCAGGTTTACTGCGTGCATGCCTGCCTCCTCCTATCCAAGGAAAAGCTGTCACAACTTGAGGGGGTGGTATGAGAGGGCGGGAGATGAATCAGCTTCACTGGCACTCTTGTTTGAAGAAACATCTGTGAAACGATGGCAAGAGTTTGTACTGGATCCGTGTTATACATCGTGAAGCCATGATGGTTGTGATCTGGCACTGAAACCCCTACTCCTGGACTTAATATACTGTCATGCTGTGGCCTAAGCAGTTAATTCAGGTTGACTAACTGAAGTCAAACATTGCTCTTAAACCCAAACAAAAAACCACAACTTTTTTTGTTGTTATTTTGTTTGTTTCTTGAGGGTGGTACCAAACTTGGTGTCTGAGTACTTCAGAGCTTCTTGTTTTGCAACTCTTGAGATACTTGCAGGGAATATGAAGCTGATTTCTTGTCATCTTCTGTGCTGCCTAAATATCTTTTGGAAAAGAATGTTTTTCTTGTCTGTCCTTCACAATGAGAATTGCAATGGAGCAGGCTGTTCTGTTGGCTGCTAGAGAAGAACATTGTTAGGGCACAGTTTGAGGATACCCTTCTCCTATGCCCCTGCCCCCTCCAAAATACTCCTCCATGATTTAAGGAGTTCTCTTCTTACTAGTTTCTCCATCTGCTCAAGTGTTTCTCTGGCTCTTCTGTAAATTAGACCACCCTGGTCTTCACTTACAACCCACCTTTGGGGAAGGGTGTGTGTTTGTTTGTTTGTTTGTTGTTTGTTTGGTTTTTTTTTAAGCCTGGACTATTTCTGTGAGCTGGTTCATGGTATCGCCCCACAAAGAGTTGTACTGGTGCAGCTTAAATTACATAGGCTCACAACTTTGCTACTGCAGAAAATGTTCTATAGCTACATCCTTGGGAACTGAAGTGGCAGAAGAGGTAATGCAGAATGGGCTTTGTGTCCAGAGGACTTCAAATCATGCTTAGATATCTCATGTAAAGCAGAGAATAAAAAAATGGTTCTCCAGGAATATTTAGCGTACTCTTGCCCTGCAGGAGGCTGGAGGGAGTTGACGTAGTGAACCTAAAGGGTCAGAGCCACATGCCGATGTGCCTCAGTTATAGCTGGGATATTGGGAGTGGATTAATTGAAATGAGTTTCCTTGTAGTGCCATATTATTGATTTCTAGCAGCAGAATTGCTTCTTTATCCTCAGGTAGCACTTTGGAAGCTTGATTTTGTTTCCAGGATTCTCACAAACTCTCTTTTCAAGTTGTGTTTGTACGCAGTCTCCCTACCTTACCTTTAAGCTGTCATCCCTAGTGGCAGTTACTTCAGCTTGGTGTACTTCTTATCTAAGGAGAGTGACCTATGTGGTACAGCTGACACCTATAACCTCTTTTTCACAAGTACCAGCAGATTACTGTCCTTTGTTTTTTTTCCACAGATCTTCTGCAACTGAAAACAGCCAATAGTGCTGTGAGGGACAGAAATAAGGACGTTGTCTTTATCTAAAATTCTTGTTCTTTCTTCCATGAGGTGGTTCTTCCCCTTCTTCTGCTCCCAATCCTTTGTAATTTTGCACTTTTACTGGGAAAGGTACTGTACGTATGAACTCCGTGCTTCGTCCAGAGCTGAGATCTTGAGTCTCTATAGATTGCTGCTAGGCAGAGTACCTGCCTTGTCCCCAGCAGGGTGGGTAAACTTTTGGAAACTCACTTTGTCATAATGAATCAGATCAGAAGTTAATCGAGCCCAGGACCTGCCTGGAACAGCACTGACAATAGAGGTGTTGGGAGGTGCGTAAGAAACCGAGCACTTTTGATAATTCCCCCAAAGGCTGCGGAATCTCCAGTGATTTGTTTTAAAACTTAGTCTATTAATTGTTCCTGAAATGGGAACCATCTCATATCTCTGATTGTCTGTCTTGCCTTTCTCACTTTCTTTTGTAGTTTTAGTATCTGTTTTCAAGATAGGGAACAGTGATCAGAACTTAATTATCTTTGAGACTTCTGCACCTCTGTGAAATGTCTGAAATCAGACAAAGGGTTCGGGAGTTAATAGGGAAGAACTAATGCATGGATAATGGAGTTGCATAAACCTTGTTTCACTAAGAATCAGGCAAAAAAATTATATGAGGTAGCTGGACAGGAATTTTTCTTCTGCCTTTGACATGATAGAAAACAAAGAACAGAGGACCTTTGGGACATTCCAAATCCCTTAATGTTTCAGAGGTTAAACTGGATCAGGCAACCATCAGTTTTTCCAAGCAAGTTGGATGTCATTAACTTATATGGGATGTTTTTGCTCCAAAAAGGTAGAGAATATTTCTTAGCTTGAGTAGAGTTCTGTGTGGTAGATATTTGAGTTTCTGTTTGTAGCCATTACAGGTCCTTCACAGGTTTGGGTGGTGGTTTGTTATTGTTTTTTTGGTGTTGTTTTTTTTGTTTGTTTGGGGTTTTTTGTTTGTTTGTTTGGTACGGGGTTTTTTGCCTTTTTTTTTTTTTTGGGGTATCTCTTACTATGTGAGAAGAGCTTTCACTGATAAAAGCTTGTATCAGCTCTTTTATAGGTCTGTGTATAACCCGTAGTCTTGTTACGTGGACCTTGCTATGAATTGCTTCTACTTTAGGGTTATGGTTTGAGGAATACTGAACCTGGATTTTTCGAGGCAAGTCAGGAATACTGATACGTGGTTTTCATCTCAAAACAGCAAAGTTATTTTGGCTGTCCCTTTCTAGATACAAGTTCCGCTCATTTGAAAGAAAATGTAATGTGAACATTTTGTTTACCACATGAATGTGTAGGTAGTCCTCATTTCTTGAGTGTTTTTAGAGTTTGAGTATTTTTAAGGTGAGGTGATAAAAGCCTGCTCCTGCTTCTTGATGTTCATAGCTTTAATCAAGTTCCCCAGGGCAACCCACCTTTAGAAATAAGAGTGTAGTCATTAGAAAAAGAGATCAATTTATTAAACTTAAGAAAATCAACTACCTCTTTCTTACAAGTATGATATTCAAGTATGTTAAAGTAAGGTATTGATAATCTGCACTGATTACCAGCTTCTACCCATTTTTGTACAGGTGCATGTTTCATGGGGACTTGGCAAAAAGTACAGGGGTTTCTTACTTGTGTATTTTTCACTTATCTTACGGGAAATATATGCCTCCTCATGTTCTGAATTTCCAGTTCAATTTTGGACCAGTTTTGTTCAGTAAACTCTTATTTTCAAATTGTTCAGCAGCTTGGTCTGCCACTTTTTTTTTCCTTCTCACTACTGGGGGTCAGAATGGTGTCTTGTTCTATGTTTTATTACGGAAAATAAGAGTAGAAGCTGGTATGAAACTGAGAACATGGACTTCTGCCATGTGTTTTGAATACGTGAGGCTGAACTTCCTTTAGTACAAAGGAATCTCGAGCGGTGCTTCTGCATCTACATCTGTGTGTAGATGCATGCTTGGAATTTGATTGTCATTGTACAGGCTTTAGTTTAATAAATGAAACTGAGTTGTCTTTTCCTTGCACGTATCTGGACTCTTCACTTTACAGCTCCAGGGTTCTTTCAAGTCATGTTTTTCTTGGAGAAGGGGTGGAAAGGGGAAGTTAAGCTGAACATACTGCATATCCTTGTATATGTACATCTATAAATTCATTTTTTAGAGGTTTTCCAGTATATTGTATGAGCTGATAGAATCTGGAGAGGCTGTATGCTTGTTCACCACTAAAGTGCTTTGCACATGGGTGTTATGATAATGTATTTGCTTTCCAGTATCTAGGATGATGTCTTCCCGGTACATCCCTGTAGGCTCAGGATTGTACAGGCATCCTTGTTATACTGTCTGCACACCTTCCAGGAGGGTAAAAGCAACTTTCCATTGTAAGGGTGGTCTTGTAGGAGAAACGAGTATTTTACATTGCAAACCAGCATTGTAAATTAAGATTTTTCTATACATTTAATTTGAGTGTGTAATTAACTAGACATAACTGCCATTTTGGAGGGATTGTGCACATATAACTCCCTGTGTAGGCCAACTCTCAACATCTACTGAACCTGGAAAGCTGTGGGAGCTAGCAGAGGAGTCATGCTGTAGAAACTCCTAAGTGAAGACTATTAACTGCCAGGCTGAAGGAGGAAATTGTAAAGGGAAGGGTAGGGCTGGAACAGTTCCTTTAAGAGAGTTTTCTGGCTCCAGTCTGAGAAGCTGTATACAGTACATCAGGAGAATTTGACTGTGGATTGCTTTGCTTGTGCGTGGAGCCATCCCACCCTTGTTGAATGGAGTTTGCAATGTCTGTAGAACCGATGGTGACCTAAAACATTTGATTGACTGCCAGAGCCTGCTGGGTTCTGTGACTGCTAGCTCTTGAGGATGGCAGCCTTCCTTGCTGAAGGAAGTCTTGTCTGTTTTTACCCAACTTGGAACTGTTTTCACTGTGTGTGTAGAGACAGGGTAGTCATTGTTCTGGATGGACATGCGTGCACCGAGTTGAGCTATCATTGCTAATTTATATCTGGGAAGTTTCCTGCAGGCTTTGGGCTTAAGGAAGTGGTGCAGTGGTGTGTTAATCTTGATCCGTTGGTGAAAAACAGGCTTTCTGTGAGCAGTGAGAACTTGTTGCTTAGGTAATTTTTCCGTTTTCTTGTGGCTAAGCCTTTTTATTGAGACCAGGCAGCTAACCTTGGGAGCATGTTGTGTGAGCAGTGGATTCTTCTCATGAGCATGGTCCCTTTTGAGACATGTATTTTGGTTAAAGATTTCAGTCAAGGGTTATTTGTTTTGATCTCTATCCTCATAAGACTTTTGACTTGGTCACTTTGCTCAGAAGAGCAAAGTTAGCTTGATTTAACCAGGGTACCTCAACCTATCTTTACTAAATTTAGCGATGGTTTGCTGTTAACTTTATGCAGTGGGGATTTCTGCAGGAGGTGATGCTTGCTTTTGCCATGTCCCTCACTAAATGACTATAGGTATTTCGGATGCTTTTGTGCTTGGGTTTTTGCTCCACTTCAACTCCTTTTTTTTAAGGAGTTGAATGGTAGTAGTGGTATTGCCCGTAGTGCAGCAAGCTGAGGACAAGGCAGCACGTATCCTGTGCATGCAATAGCCACAAATACTGTTGTCCGGTAAATATGAATTGAACTTGTGCTGAGAGTGTATCTTTAATACCTTTGTCGATCTGTGAAAGACGTTAGTTGTAAATACCTGGTTCAGGTATACTGCTGGGTGTATTTGACCTCATAATTCTTTTAGAGACAGAAACAACTTTTTCAGTTTTGCTTTTCTGGTAATGAAAAAATTATGCTAGTAAGGCTTTCTCTGTTGAAACTCTGTATATTCTGTAACTAAACGTTTCATCAGGTGACAGCTGCTGTGAGTGACGCTGTTTTTTTGAACAGCCGGAAGGCAATGGGACCTGGGCTCTGTCAGGTGAGGTTGCTTGACTTATAGGCTGAAAGCAGTGTTAGCCTCTCCAGCCTCCTTCTTCACAAGAACATAGACCAGGAGGGGTTGTATTATCCAAAATGTAAAGTGATTGACATTTTCAGGACCAAGCTGCTGAATAATTTGAAAACTGGAGCTTACCGAAAGAAAGTGGCCCAAAATTGAAATGTAAATACAGAGTATGAGGAGGCATGTATTTCCTGTAAGATAAGTCATAAAGTAAGCAGGTCATCATAAGTTTATGCACTCCCTTGACACTCATCTTTAATTCAGGGCAGTAGCTTTGTGAATTGGTCAGAGGAAGTATTTGCAACTGTGAAGTTACTTCTTTAATCACATGTCTGGAAATGCACATTGTAGCCAACAGTGGTAGTGAGTGTGGGAAGAGGAAGGCTTCAGCCTCCCTCATGTCCTAAGTACATCTGTAGGCTAATGCAGTACACAGCGTGTACGACTTTTGGGAGGTAAGGTAGGGAGCATTCAGTCCTCAGAAAGTGGTTGTAGCTTGAGAGGCAAATGGAAGTTGGGAAGGATAAAAATACTTTTAGGCATTTTTGCAACTTGATCACCTAAAAGCCCATAAGGTTATTAGGTAGCTCAGACATGTCTAATCTTATAAATATATGACCTCTAGACAATGTGTGTTCTTCCTTTTGCGGTACCCTCTCCTGATTTTCTTTTCCATGCACCAACATAGACCTAATAAACAGCTGACATGAAGACAGCAGAGGGGGAAGCTATTTTGCAATAATATCTGAAAAGTATATGAGAGCAAAAGGAAAGTCTGTTATATTTATTGCTAATTGAAAACAATTATTTTACTGCCTTTGTGGAAAATTTCCATCTTCTGTGGTCTGTAGACTGTCATTTCATTCTTGTTTTAGCTGCTGTGCTGTTGCAAGTATGCTTGTCTCTGTGTCTTACAGCATTTCAGTACCTCTGTAATGTAGCGTTGCTTTCTAATAAGTTGTGTATATTCTCAGCTCCAGAAAAAAATGTTACAGGATAGAAAAGTTTTTTGGGTGGATTCGTGTATGCGGGTACTTCTGCTCTATAACAGTACGGGCAAGAGGAAGAAATAAATGTTGAGTTTGTGTCAGAAGGTGGTGATGTACATGATGGTCCTTATGGCCTTGTGGTATTGCCATGCTCCTCAGCCATTGCTTTAGCCTGATCGTAGGGAATTCCATCATGTGCGTGAGTGATGCTGTTAAATATGATCGTGCTGTGGATGCATGGCTGATTAATTCAGGGATTGTGAGTTTAAGCTGCAAGCTGTTGTGAAGGTATGGGATTGAGTCTCCAACCTTCATTGGGGCGGGTGGGTGGTAAGGGGTGAGCTTCGTGTGTTTATGGTGGGTGCAGTGGGTAAGGAGATGTGCTGTGCTTGTGGGGTGCAGAGTGGATAGGCTAGTCCTTTTCTTCAGTCCTGTAAGCAGGAAAGCCAATAAATTAGCAAGGATAGACAGTCTGTTATTTTTGAAGAGCCTGACTCCTTCTGCTTGCTGTCAGGCTCTACTTGTCTGTCCCTAGACTTTATTTTTTGTTTTAGTGTACTCTTTCCTTCCTGTTCTGTGGTAGAAGCAGAGATGCCTATCTTCCTGTTGTTTAGAGGTTTGTTAATTTTGTCTCTTTCCCTATCCTCTCTTTCAGTCCGGGGCACAGAGACTCTGGCAGTTGTGAATATACAGGATTGTCTCCTGTTAACAACTGGATTGTTGGGAACCTGTAGAGGGTTTCTGTTATCCAATGTGTGTGTGCAGTTGTAGCTACTGTCCTGAAAGCAAACTGAGAATAGTATTAGTTGGGTCGGCAGTATGAGAAGGATGCACCTCCACGGCATGGGAGGAAGCTGGAGATGAAGGGGAAGTGCTGCTCAAGGGGGAAACGCAGTGATTTGGAGTGTAGGGGTCAATGGAGCATGATGCTGTACCTCCTTTGAACCCGGTGTGCAGGAAACCAGCCTTCATGGGTTTTGTTGCATGTGGAGTGCTCTCAGCTGCTAAAGCATCAGTTTGGAGAGTGGTTTGTTGAACTTAAAATTTCCTTGTTATGTGTGTGGAACAGTAAGTAACTCAAGCATTTCTCTGTGCAGGATAGCATTTTAGTTAAAGTATTTAAAAACTCTATGAAAAATGGAAATTACTCCCCTCTGATCTGCTTACGCTCTGGTTTATGTGATTTGCAGTGTGCTCTGCATTACTTGCAGAGAGGAAGAAACCCTTTTCTAGGTAATTTGAGTAATGGGAAATAGGTCTCCATTAGTTGCATAGCTACTGGTGAAATGCTTAACATAGTTGTGGGATTAGTCTAGAACATGGATGAGATGTACTGGGCTGTGCATTTGTGACGTGATGAAGTCATCAGCACTGGTCTAAGTATGCACCTCTACACTGTGTCATATGTCAGCTCTTGAAGAATCCCGTGGGACAGCTTCGTTTCTGCCTTTCTGCCAGCAGTGCGCAGTCGGCTGTTTTGTGTGAGGTTCATTTGCAGTCGCTGATCACGGAGTGTGCATTTGGGGATGTTCCTGCTGCTGAGCAAAACAATGTTTTGGGGTTTTTATTATTCAAAACTGTTGGATACCACCGTGAGCTATTCTTTGGTAAACCAATCATCTGTGATAAACTTTTTTTAAATCCATGCCAGATTTTACAATCAATAAACTGTAGTTACATGAAAAATTGAGTTAACGCTCACTTGAGGTAGAAAAAGTGTCTGTAAGAATATATGCGCATATGTGCACATAAAAAGGCTGTTAGAAAAATGATGTGAACTATGAACATCTGTAACAGTCACATGAAACCTTTGGAATTAAAGACAAGGTTATATTTTCAAGACAGAGATTGACTTTTCTTGTAGTTTTCATTTTTGATTTTCTGTTCCAGTGTTGACAAATGTAAGATTTTTTTCATTGGCCTCAGCTAAAGTACCTGAAGTGAGGGGTAGCTGGTTGTAATGAGAGGGGTAGAGGGAAAGAACTTGTCTTTTCTTCAGGTGGTGGAGCCTTGAGGTGCGAGGTGGCCTGTGAGCTTGGAGGCACCTCGAAGCTTCCACATTCTCCATTGCAGGGCCCTTGTAGGGCATGGGTGGTTCTGGTGAGGGAGAAAAGATTTCTCTTTACTCGGCTGATGTGTAAATTGCTTAATGTCTGTCACTGTTATTTCAGTCAGCAGTTGTTATTGCTGAAGCTGCCCGATACCTGTTTTTGTGACTTCTGGTAGAGTTGGTCATAGTGATGTTGAGCCTGTTGTCTCCCGTTTGGTGTGTGTGCCGCAGAGAGCGGGTGCTTGGGAGTGGAAATTTGGGATCTGGTTACTTGGGTGTTTTAACCATTTCTGGGAACTTTTGTTTTTCTGCAAACCAGATGTCCAATCTGAATTCCTTAGATGAAATTATTCTCCATTCTAATGCCTGCAGGGAAGTGACATTTAAGATGAACCAACTCTTGCAATCAGGAAGAAAGTTTTGGAGTCACTCAGATGCATGTTAGTGTGTGTGAAGGCAGATGATGATCAGTCTGAGAAGTCTGAAGCACTGAATGCACAAAAATATAAAAAATTTGGTGTAGTATTTCTTTATTAGCCCAGGTTACACTACGTATGGTTAGGTAATCCAAGATGTGCACTGTTTAATTATTAGCATTGCAACCTCATCACTTCAACCAAGACCCTGTAGAGACTTCATTGTCAAGGTGTCTCTGCATCTCACATGACACCTTTTCTGGAAAGACAAGACCTTGGGAAACCATTTTTTAAAAATTATCAGTCTGGGGATTCTTGACTTGTGACCGCTCTCCTAAGGCAGCCCAGTCCTGTTGAGGGAACATGAGGGCACTTGAGTTGTTTGCAACGGTGGTGCAGGCTGCAGTTCCTGCATGGTCATTTGCCCAGTGGTCGCTGCTGTGGTCTTGCATCTCATGCAGCAAGTAGCTTGGCCTGTTAACTCCAGGGAGGCCTACAGATAACGTGAGCTGTAAGCAGTAGTCTGAAAAAGTCTGGAGCTTGAGTAGTGTTACACGGGGAATTGGAAGGGTTGCTCTAGGACATAATGGGTGAATGAATCTGGTGTCTCCCTCGCCACCCTGGAGGTAAGAGGGGAATGGTTAACTCTCACGGTGTAGCTTTTCAGGAGCAGAGGCCCTTGAGGGTGCCTGCTTTCCTCTGGGTTGGGGAGGAGGTAATAGTATCTCTGATACCGACTGCCCTTTTAAAAGAGCGTTTCAGGGAGATTGAGGCTAACAGCTTCAGTAGTTGTGTCTATTTACAAAAGGCTAGCACCGCTAAACACCCATTCATCGTGGGAGCATCATGCTAATGTACTCATTGCAGAAGATTACCTGAGTCGTGCCCAGGGGCTATGGGCGTTTGGCTCCAAACACGAATGAGCTGAGAAATCTGGAGGGAAATAGTCTTAAATTTAACAGATAGCCTTGGAAGGAATCGTTGTTAGATCTGCATGCAAGGTCAGCACCCGAGGGTGGGTGACTGCGGCCAGGGAGGTGAATTCAGCTCTCTTTTTGCCTCACTTAAGGCTCACTTTTGGCTTCTGGAGTATTGGGAGGTAAACTCCAAGTCAGTTCAGGACTCTTGAGCTTCTATTTCCTTGCCTCTAAAAAAGAGTGTTTAAGCTTGGAGCTCAGTAATACAAACTAATTTATATGGCACTCCTTGATGCTTCTCTGATTTTTTTTGAGGGCACTACCTTAGGCAAAGAGCTCATTTTCTTCCTGTAATTTAAGATGTTTATCCTGCTTGAAAAATAGTATTACTGACCAGTTTGGTTTACTATATGGAGTTTTGCTGAGGGTATTCTAGGATAATATAGGCCTAAAAGACCAGAAAGGGAGAAAGACAGAATGAAACGACTGGTATTCTAAGTAAATGGGCCCTACTGTAAGCTGAACTGGAGGGGAAGAGGAAAGATCACACATTGCTGGTGAGAAGTTGGCTGGATTTTGATAATAAGAGGTGCCAAGTAACAGTGATCAGTGTGATCAAAGTGGAAATAATCTGATCAGAGAGAGAAGAAAGATCACATGCTTTGCTTTCCAGGCTGACAGTAGAGCTCCTTTCGCCCCCCACCCCCGAAAGTGAGTTTATTGCCTTGAGATTGCACTAATATATGTTCCTTATACTGGCAATGGTTTTTGTATTTCCTCACTTAAAATCCTGCATTTAGTAGGAACATTTAAAATACTGCTTGTGCCAAGAAATGAATTTGGTATGGTGTCTCTAACAGGTATACATGTGAGGTTTTGATTGGATTTTTAGCAGTTCGTATTTTAAAGAGTCTTTTTTCTTTTTGTCAGATTATGTCTACTTCGAAAATTCTTCAAGTAACCCATATTTGATACGAAGAATAGAAGAGCTCAATAAGGTAAACAAATTGTTCCATCAAGTCTTTGCAGTTAATTTCATTTGTGATCTGTTTGATTTGATTAAAATCAAAACAATTCTCTAGCAGTTCTCTGGTAATTAGAAGCTTAAAAATACTTTTGTTCTGGTAATTTTCTGGAATGCTTTGAGACCTGCCAGGTTGTTCTCCTTTGGTATGAAAGGACAGAAGAGTCAATGGTAGGTCATTCTGAAGGTGATTGTGCCCACCTGTAGGGCAGGAAGTTTCTGCAGGTCTTCAGTTCCGTGCCAGGATCATGCAATATGAAGATAATAGTTTGCCTAGAGGATGGAGAGCTTTGTAATTTGCTCTTTCCTGGGGGAGACTCTTGTTCAACTGGAAGGTTTGGAGCTATTATCTGCTTCCTCAGACCTTGTCTTTGCTGGTTGTCCTTTGGTCCAGTGTATTATTTTGTCTGCCAAATTTCCCTTTCATTGGATCTAAAAGGGAGGCATGACAGCTTGTATGAAGTCCTTGATGCTGAAATTTTACCTAGTTGAGGAGGGAAGACCATTCTGAAGCTGTTAGCTGTGTCCTAAACATGCCACTTTCTTGGGTTTAATACCAGCATGTCCATTGCAGCCCATACAGAAGGAATGTAACATTGCTGGTTTAGATTTGAATTTAAATTAACTGACTAAAAGTAGGTCTTTTTCTTCAGCCGCCAGCGATGGAAAAACATGTCTTTCTAAAACAGTTGCTTGGAAGAGAAAATTTATCAATATAATGACAAATAAAGAATCTGAAGGCTAGGACATCCTTGTAACCCTTTCTGTTAAGTTGGAGGTCTTTTGCAGAAACCCTTTGTCTCTCTTCCATTAATGAAACAAGAGTGAGTTCTTAAAATATTCCCAGTGGACAATGGATCCATAGCCATGAGATATCAGTAGCTGTATTGCATCAGTTACAGGGTGCAGATTTGTTGATCACTCTCTAGGAAAGTGTTGTTCCCCCCCGCCTTCTTTTCCCTCTTAGTTTCCCCCCTCGCCGTAATTTCTCTGACCTACTCTTTAGAATGGGTCTTTCAGGTTGAAATGAATCCTATATCTTGTGTTGCCTTTTTTCACTGAGTGTAAATGAATCCTGGGCAATTAAACTAAATAAATAGTTCTACATTGTATCTGTCTGTGTTTTAACAAGATGTCTCCTGCCTTTGTATTTTAATGCCTCAAAACTTAAAGGTTCTGAATTATTTAGTAGAAAAGGATAGAAATTCTGCAGACTCTGTACCAAAAACTGGTAGGTTGCAAGGGGGAATATTTGTTCATGTACGTATTTTCTGATTATTTTTCTTTGTGTTAGGAAAATTGGAATTATGAAAGACTACACTTTTCCTCCATTCACATCTTAGCAACAAGCATGTATATCAGTATTTATTTTGTTTCCTTGTGGACAGACTGCTGGTCCACTACCTTTTTTGGAGAATTCCCAGAGGGGAATTTGTATCTTAGTCTTCTAGTTTCTTAAACTATGTACCATCATTCTGGTTTTCAAGGACTCTTCAGTAGTAGGATACATCTCTTTTAAGTTACATTTTCATTATTTGTTGATTTATTTTAGAGACATTAGATTGGCTGGGGCTGTTACAAACCAGTAGGTGTTATTTCCCCTAGAGTTTGTATACATCCTACAAGTGATTGATCACCTATCTCATTTTAAGAGCTTTAAGGGGGGGGGGGGGGGGGGGGGCCAACATCTTTTTT
>VYXH01011149.1:63543-75623 GCA_013397275.1 Burhinus bistriatus | reverse complement strand
ATGAGGGTGGTAGTTGGGGGTGGGGGGGTAATCCTCAAACTTTTTTGTATAGTGTCACTGGTGTAGAGTTTATTGCCTGGTGCAGTTTCCTTGGGTCTCCTTTTGGAATGATTTTTTTGCGTTGGTTATTGTTCAGCTCACCAGTGCTGTCAGAGAAAGAAAACTTTATGTGATTTCTTTTGTGAAAGTAATAATGACTGGGTTCTTTCTTGCTTTCCTACTGTCCTACAGAGTTTGGAGAACAGCCTAAATCTGAATTCTGTTATTGTATTTCACAGTTGTTATTATTAGGATTTTAAAGATGCTTTTGAATTCTAGTAAATGTAGGCATCTCCTGAAAAGTAGCAAAGTGGCTTGTTGATATGTTGTAACTGCAGGTAAGTGTTTCTTTTCCTGACCCCTTGAAACATCTGTAACTGCTAAAAATGGTGATACTACGGAAACATTTAGGAGGGAAGGGCCAAACTCTGTTTCCCTACCCTGGAATGGATCACACCGGATTTTGTTGTCTAACGTGTGCAACTGAAGGGTGCTAAAAGGTGATGCTGTGTAGCGCTTGTGCAAAATTCCAAATTATTTGTGAAGTTTTCTAGTTGGATGTTTACAGTTCAGTTCTTGATTTCTGCTCAGTTTTTTTTTCTTTTTTCCTGTTTCAGACTGCCAATGGAAATGTGGAAGCAAAGGTGGTATGTTTCTACAGAAGAAGAGACATATCAAGTACACTTATTGTATTGGCAGACAAACATGCAAGTAAGCTTGCTTGTGTTCAAATTGGTTCTACACAAAATTGCTAAACTTTGATAGAACTTTGATATTGCAGTTACAAGTATCAATATTATTTTTAAATGTCCTTTTCCTGTACTCGTCTTCAGCAAATTGTGTTACTTGTTTGGATGACTTTTCTCTCTCTTTCTTTCTCTCTTGCTCACCCCTTAAACCCTTTATGACCTCATTTGGTGTATGGTTTGGTTATCACGGTAGGGACAGGACAGAAGTTTTCAGTTAGGTCTGAATAAGGGCATGAGAAGGGAATTTCTTAATTTTTGGGATGAGAGGAAGTATCATCCTTGTCTCGCATTACTTCTCATGAATTATTCGGTTTGGTTAGCAGATTAAAAAAAACAAACCTCAGACTGACTTTATGAGTAAATCAGATAGTCTGATCATAGGAAACCGGCTTGAAACATGGCCAGCTTGAAACTTGGCTAACAGGAATTCTCTTTAAATTTCAGTGTTAGTAATATTTTTCATAGTAACATAACTTTTTTCTGAACATGCTCAGTAAATACATCTTAAAAGCACTGAATTTTAGACATCCTATCACTATTTTGAATACCACCAATCCTTTTGTTAGGAAATAAATGTCTAGACTGAGAGGAGACTTGAAAAGTATAACTTTTTTTGAGTACTGTACTTTCTGATTTTAAAAAAAATAAGCATGAAGCTAAACTATCATAAAATTTAGGGGGTTGTTCATGCTACCTTACTTTTGTCCTCCTTTGCATGTATGCATTGCATAACTAATTTCTTGAATTTTGTTATTTTGCAGAATGTTGTGTTAACTTATGTTAGCATATACTCCTCTGCCAAGGAGGTTGGAAGCATGTGAGATACCTGGCTGAGTAGAGATGGAAGCTTATTTCTAAACAAAAAATTACTGTTACAATTCTCTTTCAATTATAGAAACAGTTTGAAAATTCTAAAAAGTGCATACAAAAAATAATTATTTGTCGCTATAGATTAGACTTTTGCCTTTCTAAACCTGTAAGGCAAGGTACTGCAAAAAAGTTCAGATAGTTTTAAAAAAAAAAAAAAAGCAGCACACAAAATAGCTGAGGAGCTTCTGTAGGTCTGTGCATTCTAAACTCAGAAGGGGGTAAGCCTGGTGGACTAGCTGGCTCTCAAGCGGAGTACCCATCTCCAGGAGAAAAATAGTGCAACATATTACATGTCATTGGGCACTTTATCTGGGGTGCTTCCAGCCTGTTTGACTCCATTCTAGTTGTCAGTGAGGATTAGATTTAGGTTCATTACACCTTCCTCTGCCAGTTCAGCATCCCTCTCCTCCTATCCTTGCAAGGTGATGGATACAGTACTAACAAAATAGACATGTTGAAAGGGAGAAAAAGAGTAAGCAGGTGGAGCTGCTAAACTGTTTTTACTTGTAAACAGTTAAGTATGTGAGATGTTGCTGTTCAGATTGCTTAAAAATTAGCAAAATCATGGACAGCTGTATCAATCCTTGTAATTCAAGGCTTTCCTGTAGCCGCATACATAAAGGAAAAAGAGGCAATCAGATCTGGACATGTCAAAATTATGATTTAGCTGCCAAGCATCACTGTCTTTTAATGTGCTTCTTGGTGTAAATATGAATAGACTGTGATGTATATGTAACAGAGTTCTACATAGTTGTACTGCATGGGGATTGATTAAATCAGATATTGTTTTAACAATGAATAAAAATAGATAAAAAATTTTTTTCATTGGGGAAAACATGCAGCAAAACTAGCCCCTTATTGATAAACATGAATATTTTCGGTTGTAGATTCAAGTCCAAATAAGTTCCTCCATTGCAACTATACCTTGGAAAAAAAGTCATGTGGCATTGAGATGAGATTTGGCTGTGTTGCAGAATTGTGGCAGCAGGCAAAGCTTTTTTGATACCTCTTCAGTGCAGCAGTACTCATTTTATCCAAAAATACTGAAGCTTAATAGGAGCTTCACCATAAACAACATGACTATTGATTCCTTCATCTGTGTTTCATTTCACTAGATTTAGCAAAGGAAGCAGGTAGGAATCATTCAAAGAAATGCATGTCTGAGGCTGAAAATGAAAAATATTTTAACCCATATAAATGCTCTTTGAACCTGCAAAGGCTGATTTCTTTTTGTGATAAGAAATTTAAGATTATTTTTTTCTAATGCAAACAAATAATTCATTGCTCATTTTCATATATGTTTGAAAGACAGGAAAATTCTTCTATAGCACAATCCTATTAATAGAGCCACCAGAGACAACTGACGCTGACTCTTAGTGTAAAGTTCATTAGTAACTAACATTTTTTTTTTTCCCCCCAGTATGTTTCTTTCTGGTGCAGAATAAAATTGCTACTAAATGACTTCCATTTATCTAGATAGATGTGCTGTTACATGGTGTCCGTTCTTAAGACAGGAGAAGAGAGTAAAATTAAGCTTTTGGACAGCCATTAGTTCTTTGCTCTGAAAAAAATATCTACATCCTGTGTGATATAATGAAATTAAATTTTGTGGATGTAGATTCTAGTACAGATACTCAACACTGTCACTGACTTTTGAGTTCATTTCCATAAAGTCTCCTGTTGCCTCATTTTGATGCATTTGCAGTAGATGTACGTATCTGCATCGCTGATCTTTTAACTGCCTTTGTTCAGCTGATTAATGGAGCTTTCTGACTGCAGACATTTCTGGATTCACAGAGTCTTCTGTTTAAGATGCCTTTATTTTAAACCTACTCTTGAGATCAGTGCAGTGAGAGCACAAAATAATGGGAAGATACGGCCAGAACATGAATGGAAAAAATATATGTATTTTGTAATATTTTTTCTCTTCCAATAAAGGAAGGAAAAAATGTGATTGTGAAATGAATCTTGCAAAGTTAAGAAAAAAAAAGATATATAAAACCCCCATGCTTTAGCTTATATAATCCATCAGATGTCTGAAACAGACAAGTCTGAGATATGTTGTCTTTTCTCATCACTCTTTATAAAAAGAGTAGTTGGTGACTGTAAATTAGTACCTGATGTATGCAACCTGAATTTTGGATTTGATCTGTGATCTCACTATTTTTATCATATGATATAAAGCTTGTCTGGGCTGTCTTATAAATCTTTCAGCCTTATAATGGCTTCCATACATTGTTAGCACTTTTTATTCATAAGCCTCTTTAATCACCTCACAAATTATTCTTGGGAATTTCTCCACCTGTTTCTGAAATGAACCTGCTTCACCAGTAGGAGACTAATGTTTCTGCCCAGAGACTTTGTAGTGGTTTAATATAGCATACTGTGTGCAAACAAGACTGCAGACAGAACTTGATACAAGTGAGAAAGATAGTTTACTCCTCACACCACTGTTGGATATCGTGACTATATATTTTTTCTATGTATAGTTTCTATGTAATGTCTTGTATTATTAAGTAAATATTTCCAACAGCAGGAATACAGCCTGTTCTCCTCCCTTCTAACGATCCACCCCCAACCATCTCCAGATACTTGTGATCTGTCTTACGGCCACAGGTTTTGCTTCATTAAAAATGTTTATCCTGATTTGTAAAACAATGAGTGACTAGTTGGTAGTGGTTGGAGAACTGACTAATTAGTGCTGGCCAGTTTGGCAGGTTTATGGTTAGTTTTCAGGAGCTGATATTTGGGTGCCAGGCACACATGGCAGCATGGTTTTATAAGTGCCAAAGTTTCTAAAAATAGTTGTCTTGCAGTGGTGAGGTGTCATTACTCAGTCCATGAGTTGCATAAGACTTGTGTGCCTGAACAGGTGTGGGATCTATTAAGTTTGGTGTCTGTTTGTTTGGGGTTTTTTGTTTTGTTTTGTTTCTTGGTTTTTTTATTATTATTTTTTATTCATTTATTTTCATTTTAGGTAACACCTAAATAGCTTCACAAATGAGTTCTTTTTATTTTTCTTTATTTCTTCCATTTTATTCTCCTTCTCCATTTTCTCCCAAAACCACACATGCAGATTTAAGAGGAGTCAAAATCATTAATCTACTAATGACGCTTTTGGCTCTGTTGTGGTTGAGAGGAGGAAACTGTGATTTTTTATTTATTTTTTTTTTTTTTCTTCTGAGGGTGGTGTAATGAGAAAAGATATGCTAAGTATCCAAAATAGTGTCTGTTTGCTCTGTGGTCATGGCTGCAAAAGATGAACACAAGAAGTTTTGGATGGGATCATAGTGGGATGTTTTGATAACGTGGCAAACTCCTTCTGAAGTGTCAAGGTATAAGGATTTCTATTTGTTAAGACTTTCACCGTATTTGCTATAGCTGTGAATCAAGAGCTGGTTTCTGGTAGAGAGAAAATTAATAAGGCTGAGGCTTAATATAGACTATTAGAAACTAAACCTGGGAGAAGGAATGTGGTGTTGTATTGTTTGTGTCTTCAAATGCAACACTTCTATCACGCCCTTCCATGCTACTTAGTTGAGCTTTTAAAGTGTCAAGAGTTCACGCTTCCTTCACTACTGAAGGAACTGTTGTACAGGTCAATAGCACTGCCTTTATTGTGTTTCCCAAAGTTTTGACCCCATTTTTTTTCCTTTTTCTTTACGTTTTGTTGTTGGCAATACCATGCTAACTAGTTAGTAATAATAGTTGACATGCCTGAGATATGAGATGCCATCCAGGGGTACCAGGACAAGCTCAAGAAGTGGGCCTGTGTGAACCTCATGAGGTTCAACAAGGCCAAGTGCAGGGTCCTGCACCTGGGTCGGGGCAACCCCTGGTATCAATACAGGTTGGGGGATGAAGGGACTAAGAGCAACCCTGCGGAGAAGCACTTGGGGTTAGCAGTGGATGAAAAGCTGGATATGAGCCAGCAGTGTGTGCTCACAGCCCAGAAGGCCAACCGTATCCTGGGCTGCATCAAAAGAAGTGTGGCAGCAGGCCAAGGGAGATGATTTTGCCCTTATACTCCACTCTGGTGAGATGCCACCTGGAGTACTGTGTCCAGCTCTGGGTTCAGGAAAGACATGGACCTGTTGGAGAGGGTCCGGAGGAGGTACATGAAAATGATCAGAGGGATGGAACACCTCTCCTATGAGGACAGGCTGAGAGAGTTGGGGTTGTTCAGCCTGGAGAAGAGAAGGCTCTGGGGAGATGTTATTTCAGCCTTTCAATACTTCAAGGGGGCTTATAAGAAAGATGGGGGCAGGCTTTTTAGCAGGGCATGTTGTGATAGGACAAGGGGTAGTGGCTTCAAACTAAGACAGTAGATTCAGACTAGATATAAGGAAGAAATTTTTCACAATGAGGGTGGTGAAACACTGAAACAGGTTACCCAGAGAGGTCATAGATGCCCCATCCCTGGGAATGTTCAAGGTCAGGCTGGATGGGGATCTGAGTAACTTGATCTAGTTGAAGATGTCCCTGCTCATGGCAGGGGAGAGGTTGGATTAGGTGACCTTTAAGGGTCCCTTCCAACTCAAAGCATTCTATGATTCTAATTCTTCTGTTACTGTAGACTGTCTCCAGAGCTGGACGGATATCGTAGTGTGCTCTCTAACCCAATTTCTGTGTCTTGTTTGTTTTGTGCATTGCTGAATTCTGCCATGTAGCTAATTGTGCAACACCCAGAGTGTAGAGAGAGGGCTGGTGCTTTCTACCTCTGATGTTGTAGAGCCCTATCTGATCTATACCAAATTGCTATTCTTTCTAGTGTCTAGCAAATATTGATGTTTAACTTCGCATCTCACACCCAGTCATTGTAAATTACAATTACTTCCTCATGGGTTTCTCCTGCCAACTCAAAGTTTACTCTTCCTAATTACTTTTCCCCGTATATGTTAACTTTCACATGAGTCTTGCTATCCAATCTGCCTGTCCCTTATTCCCAATATAGGTAATCTTCAAGCTTTGTTAATGTGCTATTAATGATTCTGTCATAAAATATCAAATAATTTTTAATCAAATATACTTCTTGCAGCATTCCACTGGCTGCTTCTGCATAACTGATATGTTGCTGTTTGTATTAAGACTAAATGTTTAGTTTTAAATCTGCACGAGCACATCTATCAAGCAGAGAGATTAATTTTGAAGTAAGGCTTTGTGAGAGCATTGAAGTCCCAGTATACTGCATGTACTGTATTCCCATACCACTTATTCTGCAGTACCGTCATAAACGCAGGCAAGTCTTTCTGAAAAGATTTTTATTTTTATATATCTAAAAACATGGGTGGGGGGGGCTTGGTTGTTTTTTTTAGAGACTGTGGTCCTTATTTCTCAGGGGCCACTGTTCTCGAGGAGCTTTGACTGCTTGAGCTATAGGAGGGTGAAGCACAGATGTGTCAGGCAGGCTTGTCCTGCAACCTGAGCCAGTGCCAGCCCCTGTTGTGGTTTACAGTCTGACTTAAGCCTTTGCTGTCTGTGCAGCGGCAGTGAGGTAGTATTAGTTACGGTTTTTGTCAAAGCCACTTTTGCATAACTTCAGGGCGACACAGAGGTTCCTGTGCTGGATCCAGCCCTGTATTCTCTTCTCCTTCCCTTGGTTCTGAATGCATTTGCCAGGTTCATTCTCTTCAGTACTAAATCATGGCTGTGGAAGGAGGGAAGATGCTTGTGTAGATTTGTTTGTTATTTCTTGGAATATTTCTCCCTCTGTCTTCACAAACTGTGACAATTTTATGGCTGGTGGCGGGGGGAGTTGTTTGTTACCTGTAGAAATGTCTGTTTTTTTTTTTTTGTTTTTTTTTTTTTTTTTTTTTTTTTTTTAAAAAGCCTTTTATTTTGAAAGGCTGTGCATAGCAGAGCTGGCATAAGAAGAAAATACGTGCTTCCCACCTTCCTCATTTTATTATGAAAGCTAGACACATAAATAAAACACTAGTTGGAAGATGAGCCTAGCTGAAGGGATGCAGTTCCTGAGAATTAGCTTGGTTGTGCTGGGTGGTTTCATTTTGTTTGTAGATTTGATTGGCACATAACGGTTATTTTTTAAAAGCTCTAGGCTATTAAATACACTGAAGATATTAAGTATTTTAGGTTGCTCCTTATAGTATTGTTCCTGCATTACACAATACACTACTCTCATTCTCCGAAAACTCTTATAAGTGCAGGCATGAATGCCTTTTCCTTTGTGCATCCTTGGGTTTTTAGTCAGGCTAGCTTGGAACTTGCTGACTTGTTTGTGGATTGCTGCTGGTGTATTTATAGTGTAGGTCAGCAGCCACAATATTAATTTTCAACTAAAACAGAATCCACTTCAGTAAATAAATTGCAGAGCCATGAAACTGTGGCAGAAATGTAAATTTCGTGTTGTAGTTCCTAGGAAAATATTAAAATTTAAGTGCATGCTGCTGTATGCTTAACAGCTCATGTGGTATAAGAGCTATTGTATGTTGCAGTCTGGTTTAATTATGCTACTTTTTTTTTTTTTCCCCCTTCCTTGCTGGAGCACCTTACCTGAGGGGCATATAAACCACAGGTCTTTTTCCAGGACAGTAAAACAGTGATAAATTGTGGGGAACCTGAAGGGTACATAATTTTGTCACCTCCTTTGGCATAATGGTGGCCTATTTAAAACTGAATGCATCTTTAGCGTTTTATAAAACGGAGCGCTCTCCTTTGTTTGCTTTATTTTGGGGTAATCATGAAGACTATAGTTAACTAATCTTAAAGGTATATAAATCATAACTGTGCCTATATGTGTTTCTGACTAGAAATGTTTCTTGGCAGCAACTGTTGAATTAAGCTGCAGGCATGTCTGCTCTTTGAGTGTACTGCTGCTGTAAAATTAGAATTTTACTATTCGTGTATGAGACTTTATGGCTCATTCTACTATAGTCTGGGAAACTTTGCCTTTGGTTTTGGAAAATACAGTAACTACCTTAATTTCTTCAGAGAGGGAAAAAGTCTGATCTTTTCTTGCACAGTCCTTCGTCATGGAGAAGTTTTGCAGCTTTTTTTGGAGTATTTTGCCTTTTACAGCTTTTTCTTGCATAATTGACAGGATACTTGATAACGAACACAAATTTCTTACGAGAAAGGTGCCTAGAGATGTTTTGGATCAGTTGTATATTGGTGTGGATATGATTTCATATATTTACTTTGACATTCATTTAAAAACTGGTTGAATGTAGACTGGATAGCTCAAAGCCAGAAATGGTGGATCCAGACTGACTGCAGAATAAAGCAAGCTTTTGAAACATAGCAGTATTGCTGACAGTCGGATGCCTGTGGTGTGGTAGGGTAGGGCTGGTTACAAGACCGGCCTTAGGCACTTGGTTAAGTTCCAATTAATCTTGTGACTGTGATCTATTGGCTGTGGTTGGGGTGAAGAGAATAAAATACTCTAAATAAATAAACTAACCTTTTCAGGGGACATTTCCTGCAAAAGCTGTTGAAGTTGGCATGGGACAGTCTTTGATATCCTGAAGGAAGAGTAGAGTCTAAGATAACTGATGCTTGGCAAAGAGGAAAGACTTCGCTTTTACTGCCTCATTTATTGTGCGTCAGCTTCTTCCCAATGAAGCTAACAGTGCAGTGATGGTCTCCAAGAGCAGCTCTCTCCAGAGTTTGTCTGTTGGTAGCAGATTTGTGTGACTTTTCAGCTTGGTGAGCCAGTGTGACCTGTGTGTACGTGGAATGCTTTGATCTCAGTGGTGAATAAGTAACAATTCTTTCTTCACAGGCATCATTTAAAGGATCTATACTAATTAGCTAACTGTTCAGTTGGCTGAAATGTGAGGATTCAGATGAAGTTAGATTTCATCTAAATAATGTGTATTATTTAGCAAAGGTTTTGGAGCAGCTCATCCTGAATGGCTCAGAATGAATAATTGCACTCTTCTTGATGATCAATTTTGTCTCTTTATAACTAGGAGAAATGGAAGAAGAGATGGAAAATCCAGAAATGGTTGATTTACCAGAGAAACAGAAGCATCAGCTACGACATCGTGAGTTGTTTCTCTCACGACAGCTGGAATCTCTGCCAGCCACGCACATTAGGTAATGACTGTTTTCTTCCAGTGCTTTTTATTAAAAAAAACCCAAATGGCGTTATTATTCTTCAAGCATTCTTCAACGTAAGATTAAATTCTGTGTACAGCTTCAGTAATACCATCTTGCGAATCACATGAGCATTTAAGATGTTTTTTCATAAAATGTGTTTCTCTTTTTTTAGAGGCAAATGCAGCGTTACTCTGTTAAATGAGACAGAATCCCTTAAATCATATCTGGAACGGGAGGTATGAACCCATTTTGTGAATTGTCAAGCTTGAGTGGTTTGTTCTGGCACAATTTAGGATTGGTGGCTTTTCACAAGTTTTCAAAAAAGAAGGTGGTTCTTTCATTTCTACATGTACTGTACAGGCATTGACAGTGAGAAGTTTTAGGCTCCTTACAATTTTCATTCTGATGTAAAACTTCATGGATCTAGAAGTCAGAGCTGCTGTTTACATCCTTGTGACAGTAAGCTGCCTCTCCTTCTGTAGAGAGCGCCCTAGTTCCTCATCAGCCTGGTAGTCTGAAAGTTCAAACCTGGAGGCTCACGCCCCAGGCAAGATGGAGTGGGAGATGGAGTAAATGTGAAGAGGGAGCAAGCCAACAAGCTGTATTTCTGTATATTTGCTTTATCCTTTAAGCTTGATCTTGCCTCAGATTTCTGAGGAGCTTAGTTCCCTGTTTTTTGAGTTTGCTGTTCACTGTTGATTACCTGTAGTCTTCATATGCCAGCACAGACACTTAGGTCCTTGAAAAACTACTTCTCAGTTAACTTCTGAGTCCTGCAGAAATTTTTACAATCTGGCTATTTAAAAGTACCTCAAACTGGGCACTTGAAACAGCATTGTGTTGCACTGTTAATTGATATTCAGAATATAAATCTTGGGTTTTACTTTTTCAGGTATTTGGGGATTTTAAGAATTGCAATTCTTTTAAATATGTTTATATACCTTTAATTGTCAGCCAGAGGTCCAGCCACAGCTGTGTTAAACAGTCTTGGAATTTGACAATCTGGGAGCTCTACTTTGGGAGATTAGCAAACAATTTCAGTATATTCTTATTTGAATACGTCTGCAAGTATTACGTTTGCATTTGAAAACATTAAAATGCTATACAAGAGAGGAAATCTTGTAATTAAAAACAGTAGGGTAACAGTCATTATCAGCCTTTAGAAACAAGGAGAAAACAGTTCATTTTTTGTGAGGAGCATACTGTAGTCTATTTCATAGTTGAGCTTTCTTTTTAAATGCTTTTTTAGCTTTCTTTAGTATTTAAGCATAAGATTAATTTTAATCTGATACTCTAGTTTAAGAGAATTTTAAACAAAGCACAGGGATTAAATAGTTGGGTTTCTCTTTGGAATGTGAAACCAAAAACATGTCGTGCTCAGCACTGCCAAATGGCAGCGCATCAAACAAGGGCCGTTGTATTCAGAAATGCTTGTTACCAGCTAGCAGCGTGGGATATGCCAATTTGAAAAAAAAAGTTAATCAAACTGAAATTATTTTAGATTTACTAGTACCCAACTTTTAAGCAGTATTCATTCTTGATTGATCCCAACACATTTTTAATATCACTAATGTTACAGGTAGGTATGTTGAGACAGAGAAGGGAAGGGAGCTGGCTTCCTCTAATTATGCAATTACTCAGTTGCAGGTGTAGGAATAGAAAGATTTCTTTTTTTCATCTTTTGAACTCTCAAAATGCAAGATGAATGATGCGGGTTATTTTTAAAACTGAGCAGGCACTTAGAGATTTCACAGAATGAGAGAGTTCCCTGAATGTGTCCTGTCACTTAGCATGGTATTTTGCTGTGGTGCAAACTAACTTGGGCAGATGGTAAAGAAATTAAAAGCTTAGGAACACAAATGTGCTTGGGTGGAGGGTAAAGAGATTAAGAAAAAGGAGATAGATGTTGCCCGGTGAATTCCTAGCACTGGATGGTATTGTTTTGAATTGTTTCTTCTCCCTGCTGCCCTGCCCGCCCCCACCCCCCCTTAATCCGTTCTTTGCTTTCAAAATGTTTTTGTTTTTTTTAATATGGCTTCTGTCAATAAAGCCTAAGCAGTTCTAGGGAGTCTGTTATTTGATTTCTTGTATGTTGTGACCACTAAAAATAGGTTTTCAGCCCATGTCTACCTTGAAGGAGATGAAACATGCAGACAGAAATTTTAGGGAGATAGTAAGCATAGCAAAATTACATTTGTATTATCTCAGTTTTCCTCCTTCTACCTTCTCTCTGTCATCTTCTGCAGGAAGACTGCTCCATTACATTTGAAGAGCAGACTGAAGGGGGACTGTCATTGACATTTTTGCTGTACCTGGCAAAACTGGGTTTGTAGCAGGAGTGAGGAATAGGAGGAAAAAGGG
>VYXH01011149.1:17872-63422 GCA_013397275.1 Burhinus bistriatus | reverse complement strand
GGGAGGGCAACCTGAATTTCCTGTAGACACTGAATTTCCAGGGAGATCAAGAAAAGGGCATAGCCAGTTATGGCAGAAGCATTACATTTCTGTGTTCTGCAAGAAACTGTTTCATATGTACTATCTATTTTACTGCTCTGCTGGGATATATGCAGAGGCTTGTGTGAATTGTGCCTGCTGGGTAGATGTCTGGCCTTTTGGTACACCCCTCCCGCCCCAAAAATAAAATGCTGTATAGTTAAAATAGATTCCCCCCCTTCACCCAAACTGGCTTAATGAAAGTAAGTTTGCGAGCTGTAATGAAGTAACCACTATTTCTGTACTGTACTTTCACTTTGAGCCGGTTTTCTTTTTCCAGTTCTTCTGCAGTTTCTTAGGGGCTTTGGTTCTTGGCTATGGTTATGGGTAGCTTAGGGGCTTGGGTAGGGAAGCTCTGAGCATATGTGTCTGTATAACACTTTGGAGAAGGAGGAAGTCATGGCTTAATTTTAACTCTTGGCAGGTCACTTTAATTTTTTGAAACATGTTGGGTGTTTTCTGTGATCTGAAAATAAAAGAGAAAACCTTCTTTTTCTTCACTGCTGCAAGCTCAGCATACAGTTTTGACAGCTTAAAACGAGCACGGGGGATTTTGAAGAGCCATGTTACTTTGTTGTGAACATCACTCTTTTTGTGAAACCCTTCTGAAAAATTGTTCTTATCACATAGTGGTGATCAAGAGTTCACACTTTAGAGTATACAAGGATCTGCTTTGTTCCTTAGACTGTAGTTTGCATTGACACTAAACTGACATTTAGATGTTTTCAGAAATCCCACTCAGTTTGCATGAGCTGAATTTCTTGCTGCTATTGGGGGGAAATGGTAGTGGTATTACATTACCTCTGAGGATTACAGTCTATCTTGTATTCACACTTGAGCCCCCTAAACTTTTACCTTTTCTCTGTTGAGGAGGCTCTAGTTGGGTAGAAGAGCCCAGAGGCTTTTAATTCTTTCATTGAACGTGCTTGATTCAAGACAAAATGAGACAAGATATAAAAAAAATGACCTGAGACTGGTAGAGAAGGATAGATTTTATTTTGTAGAGAAAATTCATGGTAATAATAAATAAAAGAGAAGCAATAGGGCATCTAAAGTCAAATACCATGGGAGAAAACCACTCCACAATGAATGACTTTCCCTGGCCAAGAAAGACTGTGTTAAAAAGTCGCCTGTAGAATTGGCCTTCCTTGGGGCCCACTGTGGTATTATACTACTGTGCTTGGTTTGCATATTTGCTGGGCAATGTGCCTGAAAAGCATTAATGTTGTGCTGCGTATACTTTGTCCTACAGTTAGGTATTTTGGATCTGGAACAAATAAAACACTAATTTATAACATGGAAGCTTGTGAGACAAAAGCTTTTTCTATGTTTTATTTGTGCAACAATACATCCTCAAAATACTGTAATGTCTCGAACTTTCTGTATGTCAGGGAGCAAGAGACCCAGATATCTTTACACAGCTATAATATAAATGAAGTTTTCATCTACTCTGAAGCTCCCTTCTGTCAGTAGTCTGATGTATATTGACCCTGGTGCCTGTGGGAGTAGGAATCAATTCTGTCAAAAATGTCATTCATTTAGGATGCAACCAAATCCCACCCCAAAACCAACCACAGACAACCCTTCCAGTTAACTTGACTGGGTGTTAGAACAGCATCTTGCCAAGTATTAACTATGACTTTTATGCTGTTATCATGACATAACATGAGATTGTTCCTGCCCTTGGAGTTCATGCTTTCACAGTGGGGAAATAGCATGTTTTCTGCTGGAGGAGATCAGTGTGAATTCCTGTCTTGTCTTCTGTGCTGTGCTGCCTAGGTGATACCTTTCTGTGCAGTTGCTTTCTTGGATAGCATAGCAGGTTTGGCTGGCTTGCTTGGCTCTTTTCTGGCTTTATTTATCCCTTCCATAGATGTTGATCTCTCCCCAGAAAAATGCTGATTTTTATTAAAATTAGTGCAGAAAATATAGAGCTACCATGTGTAACACTCTTAAATTCTGTAATTGGATGTTGGGTGCATTATACATGTAAAGAAAACATGGGAGACCTTACCTCTATTGCATCAGTCTTAGATTAATATGTGTAATGCGCTGGGCTGGGGATCAGAACTACTATGCACCTTTGAAGCCCTAGCCCACAGAATTTTTGCCATGTTACTGGAGAAACTCACAATGATTCTTCCTTTTTTGGCTTTGTATGACAGACTGGGGGACTCTCTTTTCCCTTGCTACCTCTTCATGGACATGAACAGGGCTTGAAACTGAATGCTGGTTTTGTCCTAATTTTTGTTGCGTGCTGTTCACAGATACAAATGTAGGGAAAGGGAAAACGAGGTGAGCATGAAATGAGGTGTATTTAAACAAGGTGCCTGCTATTGACACAGAAATATGGGGAAAGGGAAGATGAGCCAGAAACCTGAGATGTGAAAAATGGCACATCCAGTGTTTCTCTTCAGAAACACGTCTCTTTCCTGGTGATGGTGTTGCTGTGGACAGAGGTTACAAAAGGTCTATTATTTCGTGTCCTACCATAGCTCTCTTCCTGCCCAGTATCCCACACTGTACCTTGATGGAGCATAACTGGTCTCCAATGTGTCATTCAATAGCTATAGCTAAGTAATTACCCAGGCAGAAAAATTTAATTACTTATACTGTGCAGTTTTAAGTGGTTAAAATTTTGGCTGTTTTCTTTCTCCGCCCTGGCAGGACATTCTTATTCTTGTATAACTTCTTGCTTTAATTTTACACACTCAGGTGACAGAAGCCAAGCAGCTTTTTTAGCCTTTTTCTCATCTACTTGAACAAAAGCAACGAATTCATGTAATGCTACATGCAGCTAATTACTGCTGCTGCCAAATCTGCTACCCTTCTCCCAATAACAAGCAGAAGGAAACATGGTGGTGGACGAGAAGTTGGTCAGCAGTGCATCCATATGACAAAGAAAGTCAACCACATCCTGGTCTATATTAGCAGGAGTGTAGTGAGCAGGTGGAGGGAAGGGATTCATCCCCTCCGTTCATCACTTACAAGACAACTTCTGGAGTGCTGTGTCCAGCTTTGGGCCTCCCAGCATGAGAGAGACGTTGACATACTGGAGCAAGTCCAGCAGAGGCCACAGAAGTTGTCTGGGTCTTTATGTCTCTATGGGCTGTTTCCTTGGTATAGCTTCTGAGCCTTGTTTCTGCAAGAGGAGCTTTGTTCATTTCGACTGCAAAGAGTGTATATTTAGGGAACAGATTTTTTTTGAGGAGGCCTGTTACACTTACAATGTAGAAGAAAGTGACAGTGTTTAACACAGGGTTTTAAAACTGGTGGTTCATATATTGTTTATTCACCCAATTTTAAAATCTGTAGGTAGCAAACTTCAAATGTAAAAGCTTGCTAGTATGTACGTAAAGCTGACAGTAACAGCTAATAATACTGTTTACTTTTTTGCTCTTACTTTATTTTTAGGATTTCTTCTTTTATTCGCTAGTATACGATCCTCAACAAAAGACCCTACTTGCTGATAAAGGAGAGATTCGAGTCGGAAACAGATACCAGGCAGATATAACAGACTTACTAAAAGAGGGTAATTTCCATAATTTATTGAAATTGTTAAGAGACCATGTCAAATGTGGCCACTTTTATGTGTGCGGCCTGCATAGGTGTGGGAGATGGAGGGTTCCACTGCCAGGTCATGCATACAACGATGGCCTGGTTTTAGGGACTGAAGCTGTTGCCCGCTGAATGCAATTAGTTATGTCTCAAACCAGTCTTTAAGTGGGCGTTTGTCCAAATCATAAAAGTTGTTGAAACAAATTGAATTAATTGGCTCTCTCAGAGCTTGCACTCTTTTTATTAGGAGATTTCAGAATTTCCATGGGAAGCACAAATTTCCATCATGTCTATAAAGCCTTTTGTGTTTTTAATCAAGCCTCACTTCCCTATAAGAGCCCCTCCCATATTACTGCCAATTAAATGCTGTCTCCCCTCATCAATTTGCCCATTATTGCTGGGTGCCTTTTCCTTGGAGCCCTCTCCCCATCCACAGTGTTGGCTGCCAGCCTAGACCTCTCACCTGCAGAACAGGCAGGAAGGAAGAATTTGCTGGCCTGAACGTGTTCTGAGACCTCAGCCTGCCTCCACTGTATCATGGAGTTGTAGGACTACAAGGACCTTGGCCCAAGAAAAACGGAGTAGTAGCAGTAACTGTTACTAGTTACCAAATAATAACTAACTTTAGATTTATCTTTGCACTGCCATACAGATCCAGAAGCGCGTGGAAAACCTGAGGGATGGGGAGTATTGGCATCTAATTGCTCCTTTCTGAGATCCATGTAATGCATAGGGAAAGGTCTGTCAATATGCTCCTCCTAAGACAGCAGGGGTTGTTGACCCATGTTGGAAAGACCTTCTTCAGACTGTATGGGCAGAGATGTGAAAGCAACAAGGCACTTCTGTCTTTGCTTAGGAGCTTTGCTGATACTGTTAGCCTCATGTTAGAACAGATAAACAAGTTGGTCAGGACTCCTGTTTAATTTGTCTGTGAAACTGGTATTTATTCAGCAGCTGGGCAAGCCTCCTAAGCAAGGATGAACTAACTTGAAAGGCATTCTCTCTCCCTCAGTGGGCCAACATGGGACTTCAGAGAAGGATAATCTCCAGATGTTTCAAAGGGAGCAGAAAAAAAGAAAAGGCTTAGTAGCTCCTGTATTTTTCCAGGGTATTTTGGTTTGTGTAGTCAGGAAAATAGAAGCAAGAGAGTCTGCCATGATTTCCCCCTTAGAAAGCAGCTGATGCAAGTTGAACCAGCTACTCTTTGCCTGCTCAGAGCAGCTGGGAATGTGTCTGTTTTCCTGGAACTGCTGCAAGATAAAGGAGAAAGAGAGAGGGGCCGAAGAGGGACTGTCTAGATGTACTCTGTTGCCCGTTACATGTGTCCTTTAAAACCAGTTCTTCAAAATCTGATTGCCAGATTCAGATGGGCTGTGTTGCTGTGTCTGTCAAGCTGAAGTTGTCGCAAGCAAATGGGTGAATGAAATTTTCACAGTGGCGTGCTAGATAGAGTAACTGAGATGGGTTAGCAGTTAAATTATTGTGAGATAAATAAATATAGAAAATACTTTTATTTTAAAACAGCCATACCAAGCATTTCTAATTTGTTTATTGACCAGGTGAGGATGATGGAAGAGATCAGTCAAAACTTGAAACAAAAGTTTGGGAAGCCTTTAACCCGCTAGTAGACAAGCAGATAGACCAGTTCCTGGTGGTAGCACGGTAAGAGCATTTTACCTCTCCTTTGAATAAGTAAATGTTAGTAAGTCTTCCAAGCACTTTTTACCTTCTTTTTGCTTTACTAGTATGAATACTGGTTTTTGTTGCTTGATTCACTTGCTCCATTTTGAAATGATAGACGTTTTACATGCCTTCCTGGGAATTGCATGACTTTAGGAACAGCTACTCAGATTTACAATTTAGTTAATCACTTTCATAAAAGAAAAGTAAATGGCATGTAAAAACTCTTCTGTAATTGGTGAAGTTTTTCAAATACTTTGGCCAGCATGTAGAAGGCTAAGGCTTAGTGAACTAAAATCTTGACAGTTCATTACTCGCTCCATTTTCTCCCTTTTTCAAATCCAGTGACATTTTAACATCCATTAATAGTTTACTAAGAAGTCTGGTAAAGTGTTTTTGATGGAGCATGGATGCTTTCTAATGCCTAGATTGAAATAGGTAGGCATAATAAAGTAAACCCCTGCAAATCTGTACAGATGGTGAAATGTGTGCTTTTATTCAAGCCCAAAGCAATCTTTGTTGATTGATTTTTGCTTTTCAAAATGTTCTTGAACTTTTTCGTTGGTATGCATTTATATGAACAGAAGCCTATACTAAATTTTAGGGCCTCATAGCAACTGGTGACTGAATAATTTGAAAAAAAAAATAAAGAAAACAGGTAATACTCTCCAAATTCTGTGCCTTCTAGGTAAGTTAGTAGGACTATGTGGGAGGAAAGTGGTGTAAGTAGATGGCTAGTTGGACCTTTTGATGGTTTTAGTCAGTGGAGCAAGTTATCATTGGATATGGTTAGGAAAGGAGTGTGTAAAGTTACAAACTGCTAGTAGCATCTGGTTTGCTAGTCTTGAGAGTTCTGCTCATTGGCTGTGGTATCTGATAGATGTGGACTTCGACTCGCAGGGCTGCCTGCTTCAGCCGTGGGCTTTAGCCCTGGAAAACTGAGTTATGCCTATGTTTCAGATACTCTGTTGAATTGGGCCCTGGTTCTGTTCAGCCTTTTGATTCTTCTTTTTTTCCCTCTTGAGTTATCACGCTTTGAATTTCCTCCCGAACTTTCTTGAGTGTTGCATTGTTGTAAGGGTAAGTTCATGGGATGCTCCCCAGAGAGGCAACGCTAGAGCTTGTGTGTAAGAATCTGCTTGGACATAGCCCTCCAGTTCTGAACTGAAGCTCTGGAACGATGCAACGGGAGTGCATTTGTCAAACACTGTTCAACATGCTGAATAATTCAAGCTCAGGGAAATAACTGGGGGGAAAAAAAGAATCGAGGAAAATAGGGAGATGGTGAAATGCGATGTTTTAAGTACTCAAGATGGGAAGTGTGTATACTCAGAAATAAACACCCAAATCAATTTTTCGATGTGCTTTGAAGATAAAACTTGCCATTATTGTGAACTTTTAAAAAATGGCTAATCTGAATTGCAACACTTAAAAAAACCTTTGCACAACTTCTTGGGCCTTGCATGTGAGTCCAGTAGCAGGGAGACAGGAGTGAAACTACATTGGTTAAATGAAAAATTTTAACTGCAGTCCAGATTGAAGAAAATCTCACAGTTCAGAATCCATTAACACATTTTTGCCTTTGGTTAAACGTGTGCTTTTTGTTGTATAGACTTTTTTAAGGTTCATAAAGTTCATAGTGTTCTGGCTACACTAAAAAATCACTTTAAAATGTAGGCTTTTGGAAGTTTCACTGTGCTGTTTACACGATATATTGTTTCCCTTGACCTGTGCCAACAGTAAAGTCGAACTGGCTGAACTAAGCAATTTATGTGCAGCAGATTAATTCTACTTGATCAGATGGACATAGGGAAATGGATGAAAGCAGGAAGAGGATAATCTCCACTGGTGATGTGGAACAAACAGAGTGATGGGGAGAGCTGGGATATCTCCAGCAAAGAGTATTTCTGCTTAAGGGATCCTTCTTGACAAGGCTGCAGTTTCACAGTTTCTTCTAATCAAGTGAAGTATAGGATACCACCAAAAAGCTAGGAACTTAGTTTTCTGGGTTAATTTTCAGCAGGATTGCTTCAAATTGCCACTCAGGCACACAATGCTCTGCTGTTGGTATCAGGAAGACCCAGCAGGAAGCAAGAGTGTAGAAGTGCCCTTGTGGATGGGGATTTTCACATGGGTTGGTTTAGAGTGACCATAGGGCTATTTTGTGATGGGGGTTTCCACCTTGTACAGACTTTTGGTGGTGAAGCTATTTTTAGTTCTGGCTGTTCACTGCTGCCCACTGGATTTGCTGATACAGCCGCTTGAAGGTGTGTGCTGTAACGAGAATCACTAAAAAGATCCGTATAAAAACTGCTTGTGTCCAGAATCAGCAAAGTGATCCAATTTATAATTAGATGCCACTCACACATGCAAAAAGTATCAGTTCAGCTAAAGCTGGGGACGGGGGAGTTGTGAAACAGGGATGGGGATAGTGACTGGGAGGCTGGGGAGAGGGCGAAGTGTGAATCACCACAGAAACTTGGGTGGGAGAGGCTGTTTTAGATTTTGGCCAAAATTAGATATTTGATGACAACTACTGCTTAAGCATTTACCTTTCCTACTCGGGCACTGCTTGGCACTAGTTTGTTCCTCTGTGTGCTCAGCTAGTTTGAGGAAGTGATCTGTGTGAAGGGAAAAAAAAAATTCCACTTTTTTTTTGTTGGTGTAGTTGCTCAGAAGAGTTCAGCTCCAGTTCACTGTGCAGGAGCACAAGCGTTTCACCCATGTGGTGTAGCAAGCAGTGAGGGGAGTAGGAATTGCTGGAACTGATGTTCCTGTTAAAGGTTTCTCTGACTAATTTCTCTAGGAATAAAATGAGGAGCGTGGGGATTGTGGCCTCAGATGCAGGAATGGATGGTGTTGGGAAGTATTTGAGAATTGCTGTATTCTTAGGCCGGCTATATAATATATAGCTATTATACAGTATTAGGCTGTAAAATAAAGGTTGTTTTTAATTTTACTGCAACTTTTAGAAAAATGCTTGCATTGCTGCATTTTTTTCTGTCTGGTCTTGGCATCTGTCTCTGTACCTCTGGACAACACAGCACTGCTCTTGCCATTGCAGAGGAGACTTTTGCCATTCATAAAGCTTGCTTGTGCTCAGTTTCTGTTAAAGCTTAGGTCTGTTCAGAGTTAAGGGAGTAGTTCAAAACTCCCCGTTTGTGGTCCTTGAGTCTTTTCCCTTCTACGCCTAAGCCTCTTTGGTCATATGAACTGAGTAGAGTAAAGCGTTCATAATAACAAACCACTTATAAAGAGAATGGTCTCTGGCTCAGAACTAGCACCAAACCATGTAATGTTACTGAGGAATGGAGTCTGCTGATCATAAAAGTGTTGGTTGGGTGTTTATATTTATCCTTGTTTTGCATGCAAAGTTAATGCTCTGTTTAATTTCTTTCAGGTCTGTTGGTACGTTTGCCCGAGCACTAGATTGCAGTAGTTCTGTCAGACAGCCAAGTTTGCACATGAGTGCTGCAGCAGCCTCTAGGGACATCACGCTGGTAAGATTTTTAAGAGGACCTTAAGTTTTTGAGAGATGCAAAATATTCCCCTCAGAAATAACAGTTGGCAAAGAGAGAGGGGCAGATGAATTGTAATTGTGGCCTGCTGTGAAGCAGATCCTGTCTTTGTAAAGGAACCCTTTATTTACACATGAAGTAACTTTTTCTGGCCTTGTGCCTCCTATGAACCATCATGGATGATTCTGAGATATTTTCTTAGTTTTATTTTATTAAAATGTTTTGATGACATGCTTCACAGCCCATCTCTTGCATGGGCTATGTAGCTGTCTTGAGAAGAATGCAAATGATTATCTGACTGTCTGCAATGTTATAATGCCAGAATGCCACTCCTCAACACTTACCCAACACCAGACTTGTCACTGGCATCCTTGGGCAAGATCATCTCCGGGGAAAAGCTTGTGGTCAGATAAGAAATATCAGTTGATCTAGTTCTTGTCTTTGACGAGCTCCATTTTTAGAGTACCTGAGGAATAGTGACACTATTAATATTTTATAATCATAAATGATTCTGAGTGGATAGAGGAAAGGGAAAACTTGAACTTCTATGCTGGAGAACGTTTAATGAAAATTTGAGTAAAACTTATGAAGTCTCCAGAGAACTGTTATCAAAGCCTCACCTCATAACTGGAATAATGCAAAATCATATACAGAACAAATTCTTGGATAGAACACTGTAGATTAATTATGCACGTGCACAAAACTGGTGTGATGAAAGGTAAATAACATCCTGATTAAAACTAAAGAAATCAGGAAATAAAGCCAAGGTTTCGTTGACTAATACCAATTCCTCCCTCACCATGGGTTCTCAGCCTCTGTAAATCACAAGCTGCAGACGGTTGTAGCTCAGCTTTCTGAGGAGTAATTGCTCCTGGGAGTACTTCTTTTTTCCTACTCAGCTATGCTGTGTGACTTGACTTGAATCTTTTTTGGTATTTCTGGCCTTTGAAGGGAATTATGCGTGTGTGTTGCTGCTCTTAAATATTTTTCTTATATGCAATTTTTATGAAGTATTTGACAAAGAAAGTGCATGGCTAAGTTTTTTAGGAAATATGCCCTTGGACCTCTATCTTCATGCCCCATCTGTGGATGCTGCCTAACAGGGCTGCTCAGTCCTGGGGTGAGTGGGTCTCTGTCCTCTTGTGTTAAGTTCTTAACAGTAGTGCCACAGTGGTGGTGCTGGTGAGTAGCTAAGTAGGAATTATTGATATGCAAGGGCTTACATTCCACAAACCCCACTATTGTTAGTGAACATTAGACTTGTATGCTGACAATTACAGTGAGTCTGAGGTTGGAACAAGTTTTACTGACTTTACGTTAGATATAGAATACTGCATCCTCAAATCTTGGTGCAGAATTTTTGTTATTGCTGTTTCACTGTTGAGCATTTTTTTCCCCATATTTGCTTGTCCTTACATTTATCTTTCTCTTTTACAACCATGTAGTTCCATGCTATGGACACTTTGCACAAAAATGTCTATGACATTTCCAAGGCAATCTCTGCACTTGTGCCACAAGGTGGGCCAGTCCTGTGCAGAGATGAGATGGAGGAGTGGTCTGCTTCAGAGGCAAACCTCTTTGAGGAAGCACTAGAAAAATATGGAAAAGATTTCACTGACATTCAGCAAGATTTTGTAAGTATACAAAATAGGGGCCGACATGGTGATCAGCTGTGATCAGTGACAGAGCTGGTTTACAGCTTGTCAAAAGTGTGGTGGTTTTCTTCATGTTGAAGAAGAGGGCTTTGAACTGGAGCATGTGTCTTTCTGTAAATTGGGGAAAGGCAGACCTCATACTGATGACAGCCTGTTGTACAGTCAGAATTTCAAATCACAGATGATAGCTTTTCCTTCAGAGACGTTAATTTAAAATCATCTGCTCCACTACAGCTGAGGGAGGATTTGGGAAAGTGTTGTGACAGCCTAGCTCCTGTAGATTAATTTGTGTTTGAAGGAGAATAAGTACTGGGCCTTCTGAAACATGAAAATTTAGTCACTTTTATAATGCTATTTCAGAAAGGGCCCTTTGAGATTTTTAAAAAGGAATCTTGGGCATCCAAGGGAAGTGTCCTATAGTTTGGCCAAAGCTCCACCCTAGGTGCTCAGCCTGCAGATTGAATGGAGCACTGTAGAGAGCCAAGTTTCACTCTATCGCTGTTTGAGTCTTCTGGAACAAAACAAGTAGTTTCAGTGTTGCTTGTCCCGTGCTCTAATCTTTTAGACAGAGGGACTTGGAAGCAGCACAACACACTCTGTGATCCTGCTGAAATCCTCATGCTTCTCACACAATTCTGTTAGTAGTTATTACTTCTTTTTTAATGGGCCAGCTCCATGGAAGCCAAGCAAATCAGAACTGTGATACTGTACTTGTAAGTCTTGCTCAAGTCTCTGCTGCTCAAGCAGAGAGAGTCTGAGCCAGTGGGCTCCCTTCCACATTGGCTTCTCTTGGATGGTTTACTGTGGAGCCAATGCGGCATGAAGATTTACCTGTAACCTGCTCTACTTCTACACTGAAAGCACTATTTTTTGAAGGGGCATTTAATTTAACATGGGTTCCATGTGCATCTAATGCCCTTAGGAGATTCAGACGCTGACTATCTCTTTTTCTTAGGAGGGTTAGTAGTTGCAAGACTTTTGTCTGTCAGAGGAATCCTGTGAATTTCAGTGAGGATGTGTGCCAGCTCCCTGCAATGACTGGTGCTTTTCCTTTATGTCCCTAGCTCCCATGGAAGTCCTTAACAAGCATAATAGAATATTACTATATGTGGAAAACTACAGACAGATACGTTCAGCAGGTAAGAGAGTCCAAATCACCTCTTTGATTCTAACAGAAGGTGTTTTTCTTGCCTTTGAAACCAGGCATTGTTGCTTTATTCTCCCTGTTGGGGTTCAGCCTTTCCAATAGGTGGGTTCTGTAATGATCTGAAGCACCAAACAATCTCTCATCACTAAACTCATCAGCCGTTCTGTAGATACGAACACGTAGCATTGGCATTTGAGCTTTGTTTTCATGTTTGCTGCTACTTTATTTGTTTGGAGCTTTCAAATGTCTGTTTTGGAACTCAGAAGTTTGAGGAAGGGAATACGGTTAATTTCTGCCTGTAGAATTCAAGGTCAGGATTAAGTTCAGTTTTGACTTTTTGTGGTGGGGTGGGCAGTTGCTGTACAACAGGCACCCATGCTAATTCTGCACCTCTGTCTGCCCATGACTTTGATTGCAACATGCATAGAGTCTCCCCCAGGTAAGCACTGCGAGTAAAGTGTTTGTCTGGGAAGCGTTGATAGCTCAAATTCCCAGACCTGTTATACTTGAGAATCAACTTTGACTAGTGTTTACAATCATTTTTATCTCTGTTTAAATATGAAGGCTGCTTGGTCCCTTAAATAAAGAAAGCACAATGCAAGCAGCATGCCAAATGTTGCAGAGTATCAGTTACTGAAAGCTACTTTTAATTAATTTTCCCATTAAATATTATAAGAAGGGAGAAATATATAATGGATTTTTCATGATAATTATCAGTGCTATGTTTAGGCATCTATTTGAAGTGTTAGAAAAAGTGGAGTTATAAAAATGTCCTGCCTTAACTTGCTTCATTGGAAATTTAGCCTGGGATAAAGACTAGATGCCTAAGGCATCGACCGATATTTGGCATGTGCTATATTTGGGCACCTTGGTCTGTAATGTGATTTTTACCATTTTCTTTCTGATCAGAACACTGTTTAAATTAGAGGGATCCTCAGGACAAATGACAACTCTTTTTTGTATCAATTCTGTATTACTTTTTAAAAAAATATTATCTGCATCCTCATTCCAGTGTTTCCCCAAGTTCATTCTTTGATCGAAACTCTTCTTTCTGGTAAGGAAATGGATGGTAGGAGAGTGGGATGGTGATGGAAACTGGCACGGTGGGGAAAAACGGTGCTGGAGAAATGAGGTTATAGTCCCTCCTTCCCCATTGAACTGTGTGTATCGTTGATATAGTGAGTGCTGCTATACTGTCTGACTACAGCTGTTCAGGAGATGAGTGTAGTCAACCTGTACTGTGCTCAGTATTTGCACCAAGAGGAATCCATTTATCTTCTTCCCTGCATCTTTTATCTCACCTTGCTGCTTTTAGTGATAAAAATCCATCTAGCAATATGGTAGGTATCAGAATAAGCGAGGAAAGTTATTTTATCAGTCAGTGAAAACTAGAATCTTGGGCTGTTGCATGAAAATGTCACCCCTGTGCAGTCAGAACAGTAAACAGTAGTAGGAATTCTTGGGAAAAATTAAACCAAAAGCGTCTCTATACTGCTCAGGAAGTCAACAATACATTTGCAATGGTGAAGTTCTGTTTCTGCCCATCTTGAGGTATGTAAGAGTGATGGTGTGAATCCAGGGGTAGGGACCAGTTCCATTGGTGTTCACTCTTGGGTACGATAGGAGACAGATCAGAATAGTGTCCCAGGTGTTTGCTTCCAGGCCTATGTGCTGGGAAGGCAAAACAACTGGAGAAACTGTGCCTTCATTAGGAAGTGGTTAAATTCTTTTGCTTTTACCACTTTCTTGAACTTTCTCATTATATAGATAAAATTGCATAGGGTATAGTTGTGTGAAAGACTTTGATTATTCTTGCAGCAATTAAAAAACCCAACAAACCTACAGTTTCTCGTACTGTTTTGCTATATTCCTATGCAGTGTTTTTTTTATCCTGGTTATACTGTACCTAACATGTGCTGCCCAGCAGTGTACCAGCGAGTGGGATTTGGGGAAAACTTCCAATTAGAGGCTCTGCACTTAAGAGACAATATGAGTATAAGCCGAACAGATAGCAATTGCAGTATGGAGATACCACATCAATTAAGTCTGAACTTAGCTGAAGACCTCATCTCAAATTCCCAGCTTGTACAAGCAAATAATACTATTAAACATTTATAAAAAGCCTGGGAGAGCTATCTATATATAACCACAAAGAAAGCATAGGAAGTTGTAGTTGAAATAATGGTGTATTACATTTATATTTTACTTGATGTGTGCAAAGTCTTTGGCAAAGCACATCCCTCACCAGTTTTTCCATCTGTTTCTTCATGGTGTTTTGGCTGTGTAGATTCTTTCCTTAGCCTAATACCACAAAATGGTTCTGGGGCTAACAGCATTTTTGTACATAAAATGTTGAAAATGTGCTAAGTAAGGATATGAAAAGTGTGTGTCCCTAGTTGTTTCACTTTCACATGCCCTCCTTCTAAGGGGATGATTAAAATTATATTCCAAAACTGTATGTTATTGTGTTTAAAAAAAATATTGATAACTTGCTCATTCTTGTAGAATCTTTGGCTGAATGGACTTAAGAACGTTGTTTTAAACTGTCTGTTTCTGTGATTTACAGAAGATAGTAATGAATTTTTCTGTCATCAGCCAATTGCTGGCTTTCATGAAAAACAGTTGGGAATTGTTTACATCCTTCTGTATTTCCTTTGAGATTTTCTTGGAGCAAGAGTGCACTGTCATAATCCTGAAGCAGAATCCGTCTGTTTATTGCCGTTGAGGAAGCTGAATTTTCAGTTGACTTCAATGGAACACCCTTTCTCAGAACTGAACAATTAGGTATACTTATGCTTGGTACACCTAAGATTGAAAGGCTTAATACAGCACTTCTAGTCTTGTGAGTAGGATACTGTGATTGAGATACATGCAAATTGACTTGTTTTGGAGCATGCACTTGGATCTCTTATCCAGTAATTTTTATTTGGCTTCAGCTATACCATACTTTTGAAGGTTACCAGCGCGATTAGGAGTTCAATCATTTCAAGAGAAGGACTGACCCTCCAAGAACAGAACTGCTAGAAGTAGCAATTCTACTGCAATGTCGACACAGAATTTGTGGTCTGATGTGTGCTCCTGAACGTCTGTCCAAAGCAATCCCCAAAACAGCCTTTCAGAGTTGTTCTGAAGAAAAAAAGGGAGATGCATTCCAAATTCAATATTCTATGTCTCCTTTGAATGCATCGTTTTCTTGAGACAGGTTTCCTGTGTCAATTCACAAGAGCATGTATTTCTGATTCAGAAAGGTTTGAAATGGCATCCCCTGAGTAACTGCTGTTTGGTGGCTTTCCCCAGTCTTCAAGAGTTGATGTGATGTTTGGATATGCCTACATTTTCATTCAAAATAAAGGTTGAGTTCTTACGTAGTTGTGAATTCCAGGGTGATTTTTTTTAAAAAAAAGATCTTTAAATGCTTCTGCTGTTTCACATATCATGAGAGGAAGTCCTGAAGACTTTAAAACATAACACTTCAACTGCTGAGATGCAGTTGAGAAGAGCCTAGGACATGGCAGTGGCAGATGACTGAATTAGTCATGTGCTTTCTGAAAGTTGAAGGCTTTCATTTATTTTTTGCAATTTATTTGTGCTTGAGGAGCATGTAACTTCAAGAGGAAGATCAAACATTATGAATTTCTACTCTTCTATTTGTTATGTGGAAGTGCCGCTAGAAAAAGCGTAGGAGGAAGAGACAGAGGAAATCAGTTTTAAGGTAGGCATACTGTTGAGAAGATACCAGAGAAGGTGGAAGTGCCATTATATGTGACTACATGAGGTAGGGAGCTAAAAGGAGGGAGCTCTGGGTAAATCTTGATGTAGATAGAAAATATCTTTATTAAGAAAAGCAAACCTTCTTTGTACCTAGCCAAGAGCTGAGAATGATATCTTAAAGTACTAGCCTTCATAAAGTACTTTGCACTAGCAAAGTAGAAATAACATCAAAGAAATGTTTTTCTGCATACGAAGGATACTTTATCCCAAAACACCTCCTGTTAAGCCTACAGTAATGTGCAACTATGGCAGTTTTGGCACGCAAGTGACAGAGACCGTAGGTACCACACATCAGTGTCGAGATGTGTTGCTGGAGCACAAGCAGCTGGAAACACTTCTCCCAAACACACCATGGACTAATTACCTATTCTGTTCTGTCTCTCCCCTTCTCTGCCTCCCAGCAGCACTTGTGTGTTCAGAGTTTAGAAAAAGAATAAACAATGTCAAAGTTCTCTAAATCCAGAAAATGCAATTTAGAGGCTATCTTCCCCATCATCAACTAATAAAGGCTTAATATTTGAGGATGTTTAAGGTGTCCCCATGCTGTCTACCAACCCGACTCTTGTGTTATGGACCCTGAAATAGCCCCTGTGTTCCTGGATTTCTTCTGTTATTTCCTCTTAATAAATGTTTGCTCTTTAGAAAATGACCACAAACACTTGCTCTGATAGGTCACGTATTACAAAACTTTCAAGCTCAGTGTGTAGAATGAAAGATGTCAAATCTAGGGAGAGGCTATATAAAGGGACAGATGTTTGCACCAAGTCAAATGTACAGGGCTTAGTATTTTAATCCCTTGGTCCCTGTGGGATAGACAAGTTGATAACATCTCCCTTACAGAGATGGGGAAAATATGATGAGGTAAATAAGAGGATATACTTAAGATGTGCATATATAAATAACTCAAAGACAAAAGATTTCATTTAGACGAAACTACTAGAAAAAGTTACAGATGTTCCGTGTTTGTTTTGTGGATGAGGACATTCATAACTACATCAGACAACATTAAGAATTTATAGCATAAATACACTTCAGGCACAAATCAACTAATAACTGGTAAAGGACCTAGCAAAGCACTTTCTCTGTGAAGGGATTATTCTGAAATTGTTCATGACTACATTTCAGGCACCTTTCTTTTGTACCTTCTGTTATCGGTCACTGTCAGAAAATAGGAAACTCATCATATCTGATCTATTGATTGTCCACAGCCGCAAGTACTTAGTGCAAAACCAACCTCTTATCCAGTACATTGTGGTACTTTCTGAAAACCTTCAGTTTTCCTGGTATACTAGTTTGTAATAAAGGTGTATGTATGCTGGATGTTGTGCTCTGCACTGGTTCCCCCAGCAGTTCTAGGAGAGAATGATATTGCTAGGTCCAGGTGACTTATGGTAGATGTCATCTCAGAGCTCGCACCATGGTCATCAATCACAAAGAAAATCTGTGGCGTGAGGTTAACATTCATCACCAGTATACTTAAATGTTGCCTTGTCTCTAAGGCAAATGACTTTACATTGTAGATAGTAGACTATTTCAGCTGCTGGTAACGCATTGCACTTGCACAAAGGTTTTTCCATTCATAGATTTCCAAAACTGTTATAACATAATGACTCTAGATAGTTCCCTTGGGAGCTTTTGTCAAGAAAACTGCAGCTTTTTTCCACCCCACGATCTAGAAATCTAGTGGAAATTTTAAAATAAAAAGTTCTCTACCAGTGGAAGTTTCCTGTATTTCCTGCTTAGGTCTCAAGGAAATAATGAAATATTTTAAGCTGTTTGTCAGTATCTGATGTTGGATTTCCTTGTAATTCCTGGGGAGAGTATGAGCTCTGTGATGGTTCGTCTGCTGACATAACTGCCTGTGGTAGTTGGTGCCTGGGGAAAGAAGACCTGTTTTTCAGTCCCGGTGGAACGGCCATCAGTTTGTGAGCAGAAATGCACCTGAGAGTGTGCATTTTGTTGAAGGATGATTTTTTTGGGGGTAGTGTTTCTGGAAGATAGAGGGGGTTTCTGATGCTGTTGGAGAATGATTGTCACAGCACTTTTTGATGCCCATCGTTGGATGCTTTGGTTTCTTATATAAAAAGACGTTAGCAGGGTGTTTTGAAAATGTTCAACTTTGAATTTGTGGTTTGTATTGAGAGGGAGAACCTCTTTAGTTCTATCACCAATTGATTCCTCCAAGTCTGTAGGATTGATAAGGATTGTCTCTATGACGTCTTCATTTGGGTTTCTTTGAGGACAGTTTCCAGGTAGCTGTCCTTGCCCTCAATGAGATTTAACAGAAGCAATCTGGGAACCTTGCCTACATCAGTACTTGTACTACATGAATCAGCTTTTGGATGCAGCTCTCTGAAGGTGTCCCCATAGTCTCAGGGTAAATTTCAGAAGTTCTGTTTTCTCAGTCCTTGTTCTCTTGTCTGACAACTTCATTCTTTGATTTCTTTGATACGTTGACTTTTATTTACAGGAAAAAGGAAGAGAGGAATTCTTTAGGAGTCTAGAGAGCTTTGGCGAGGAACTGTCAGACTATCAAATGGAAAACTGTTGCTTAAGACTGTCCCTCTGATCAAAGCGAGCTTTATGCTTATGGGAAACTTCTACTTCATTGTTTCTATGTGTGTCCATCGTGTCCCTGTAAAAAGGATTTTTTATGTTTGTCCGGTTCCTCAGTGACACACTTCAATTTTACTACATTTTCTGGTGCTTCCTGTGTCCATGAAGATACTGACTTGAGCTCTACAATTATTTTCCTAGGCTGTGCCTTGAGGCTGCTGCATAGAAAATGTTAAGCTAATTTGTTTGTCTAGAATATCACCATGCTGCTGGTTTGTCTGGAAAATGTTGTTGTGGCTTTATGCAGACCGCTGTTACCAGCATAGATGTTGAAGAGCATGGGCCTGACTTTGAGCAGGAGGTTGGACTAGAGGCCTCCAGAGGTTCACCCTAAATTAATTTAGCTTATTTAATAAAGGGAAAACTTGAACCTCAGAATGTCTCTCTTACTTTTTAAAATGTTGTGTAAGTTTGTGTTATATAAGGAATTATTGGCTAGTTAGTAAAACTCATGCTAATTGCTTACCTCTGCCACGTTCTTGTGGGCTATCAGCAAGTTCATAGTTGTAGCTGAACAAAAGAAAGGAGCAGTGCTATTCTGGGGGAGTTTACTCCATACATCCCGTTGAAGGGATCCTCTAATCCATTTAGTCCAGGAAATGTGGACAGAAGTTAATGGATGGTTTTACTGAAGTAGGGCCACATACAGAGACAAATGGTGTGTACTTCTAAACGTGCGTCCCCATGCTCCAAAAGTCTACTTCTTCTAGGTGGTTTCCCTTAAACACATCTCTGTTATGTTCCTTAGTATCTCCTGGAAATGATGTTTTTCATTAGGGGCTGGTTGTTCGGTCTAGTTAGCTTCTCCCCTTTTTGCCCTCATGATGGTCTTTGCTACCTGTCCCCTGACTTTGCCCCGGGGTTTATTTCCTTTTTATCTCAAAGTGGGATAAATGCATAGTGCTTGTGTACCTAGAGCTTCTCACCTATATAAACTGCAAACGTACAGGTTGACCATGGCTGATGTTTAGTCAGAATTGATGACATACTGTAATTAAAAAATCTGTTGGGTAATTCTGCCTCAATTTTGAGTTGAGCTCTTGACCTTTTTAACTTTTGAAGAAAATCTCCTGTGTCACTCAGCCTTCAGTAGTGAGGACTATCAACAAAAAAGTTTTCCTTCAAACTCTTTGAATTGGTTCAGCTGTTGAGGAAGTATGATGGAGAAGGTGTGTTGCTATGCCTGTTATTGTCTAGTTGGTGAATATTATCATGGAGAACAAACACCAACTATTATATCAGATCTTCCTCTGCAGGAAAAAAATAAAGAGTTGTGGGAGGAACAATGCATAAATTTGTGTTGAAGTGAATGGGAATGAAAAGTTTGTCCTTATAAATAGTAGATTGTCATCTCTTTGACTTTTTTGAAAAGCTGTGTACATAGTCATTTGATGCCTGCAATTGTTTTCAGTGGATATTTTCCTGTTGGAAAAGGATTTTGTGGTAGCTGCTCAGTGAAAGGAAAATGCCATTGTTTGCTAATAAGCGCTAAAGTTTTTACAGGTGTATTACTTGACTCCCAGGTGAAATAGTCCTTATTTTCTTTTCATTCTAACTTTTTTCTTTCCTTTTTAAAGAAACGATTGAAAGCAGCAGAAGCAGAAAGCAAGCTAAAACAAGTGTATATACCGAACTAGTAAGTATCTTTTTGTATTGTTTTGTTTTCTATTTCACGGTAAGCGGGTCTGGTGTAGCGGTTTCTATGGCCTGCCAGTATTGTGCATTTGCTTTAATTACATAATGAGAGACATAGTTGAACAAACATGTCATAGAACTATAAAATTAGGTTACCTTCTGCTGATGCTTGAATAGGCTTGAATTCCTTTGTATTTTAGCTGAGTTAATGCTAACCACCCTGATGCTAATAAACAACTAGGAGCCCTGTGGAAGAAAACATGATGGCTTTAGTAGTTCAACGCTGGCAAGAACAAAGCAGCACTCCTCCCAGTATGCTTACACTGCTGCTTATGAGAGTGTAAAAGACAAAGCTGTTCCCACACACTGACCTTCCACTTCTGGAACACAGGGTATTTCCTCCATGGGCAGCCGAGGACTTTCCCTTTGGGGCTTTCCTGGTTAGGATGCTGTGCTGTCATGTTGCTCATTTACTTCATCCTGTATAATGTTCCCATCCTGAAGTGACCATTACTTATCTTCTGATTTTTACTTTTATACGGACTGGGAGTTGGGGCCTTGGTAGCAGGTCAGCACGGTCGTGAGCAAAAGGGTAGCTAATTAACTACTCAATAATATATGTTTCTATTAGTTTTTGTCATCAGTGGATCACCAATGTGTGGTTGTTTCCTCATGTCATTTAGATATATATAAGTTTATATATAGATCTATACTAAAATTACTATATAATGGTATGTAGTAAGTATAAAAATACAAATATGTATATAAATTCTTAGTATAAAGTGTTTCTTCTATTGCGTTTCCTCTGCATAGCCTAGTCAACCGTTGTTATAGTGTGGAACTTTAAATCTCCCCTATCCTTTCTCTTTTCAACTTTCAGTCCCAGATATGTTCCCATGTGTATTATCCCAAATAACTCCTTTACTCTTTTATGCGATCTCCTTTCAAATATTTATGAATTTCTACCATGTGTTCTGTTACTTAAGGCAAAACTAAGTTTTGTATATTTAGCTTGCAAGACAGTCCCTTATTTCTTGTGAAAATAGAGGATCCCCGATTTCATTTTACTTTGAAATATGTTGATATCACTCAGGTGAATTTACTAAAAATTAGATGTAATATTCAGAGTGAGACCAAATGTATTTCTTGTCATGCAATTTTTCAACAGTATTGCTTTTTGTGGATCGTGTTACTCTGCAGGGGGACACTGGACATCATATTAAACATGAATTCATAATGTGATAAGCTTGTAAAGCAAAAGCCAATGTAACTTAGACTGCAGATGCAAAAGGATATTGCAGATGAGAGAGTCTCTTAGTCTTGCTGTTGCTCTTGGATTATAATGTATGTGGGTAGGGCTTTGTATTTGAAAGGTTATGGTGTTTATTTGATAACGGCTGTCTGGAGTGGTATCTTATCCCTCAACACTGTATCTCAGCAAGATAATTCTTGTTGCTATCTAGAGGATATAATCAAATCAGCAACTTACCTCTCTACTTCAGTAAAAGACTTCTGTCTCTACACATGTGGTTGCTATTTTTATCTCTGGCTTTGATTTCCAGTCACAGTTGATTTTGTGAGTGTTATACCTTAACTTACATATTGTTTAATTGGTAAAATGGGTGTCAAATTCTTCTTCTCCTTCAATATAATTTCATGTGTATCAGGAAAAGTAGCAATTGCGTACATGACTTATTTAATCCCACATGAATGCTTCTGCTGCTGTTTTTGCTCTTAATACCTCCAAATGCTGCAACAATTAAGTGTTTCTAAGATTTTTTGATTATTTCTACTGAAGTTTCAGTACAAGGTCTGGCACATAGGGAATATATTACATCTACATTATCTTGTGACCTAGAAGATTATATTCTTGGCTTGTAGAAGCAATACATCATGTAGGGATCTAAATATCAATGTTATTGATTTGTCCTTATCATATTACCGAGCCCCTTCCTGTTTCAAGGCTTGAACCATAATGATCCACTTGTCACCTCAAAAATAAATTACTTCATGTAGGCTGTCACAAGACCTATGCAGAAGTGTATCAACTGATTTAGTGAAACCTATTCTAACAATAACTGGTGTAAAATTGTTTGCAAAGAGAGACCCAAGAGGATATCAGACTCAAACAATGTTATCTTTTTTTTTTTTGTCTCCGACTGTCTTCCACTGATAAGACTCTCGTTTGTTCCTGTGATGTTAATAGGAAAATCTAGGGAGAAGGGAGGAAAATAATAAGAAAAACAATAGGAAGCGATCTTCGAAGGTTATTTCTCATGTCACATACTTATTATACAGTGAAAATTAATGGCTCTGTGTGAAGGTTTAGAGTTGATATTTTTTCACTTAAGACTGTGCCCCAATTTTATAATGTGGATAACTGAAGCATGGAGGTAACTGATATGAGGTTATCAAGTCTTAAACCAACATGCTAGATATCAGAAAAACATTTCTGTCCTAGATATTAGACAAACATTTCTGTGCTCCTTCCAAGAACAACCCTGGTTTTGGAACAGACGTTTGTAGTTGATGTGACTGAACCCAATGTTTGTATGAATGGCTTTGTTATGCATCCCTTAGGTTGAAAAGCACTAATGTGCTTTCCTGGTGAAAGGAAAAAGTATAAAATCAGTTGAATTCTGTATTCAGGAAATACTGAAAAAAATCTTTTAGTTGTTTTCTGTAGCAATTTTTCTGTCAGTGGAAGTGGTGTTAAATAAAGCAGTACCAGAAGCCTGAATGCACAAAGAGATTCCATGTTCTTACCCGCTTCTTCCTGCCATCCGCCAATGTGAATGCATGACTCGGAGACGTTTCTTGTTGCAGATGTAGTCTCAATCTCTTTCTCCTTCTAGTATGTACCCAAACATACTTTTCAGGCTGTTGTGGAAGTCATATTCCGGTTTTACTAATGTTATGGGCATCATAAGTGCTAGTTACTTGCTTCTTTTTGATGATGGTCTGGTTGTATAGCTAGTGCTTTTTGGGATTAGGACATCTGCAAATCATGAAGGCTGAGACATACAATTTTGTGTGGCTTTTCTCTTTCTTGCTTTGATCTAAGTGATATCAGAAGGGGTAAGAACAGAAAGGGCAGAATGAAGTGCTCCGTACAATCTGTGGTCTCCAAAATGTAGATTTTAAATTCACATCTGTAAATGTAAATTAATACATTCTACTTACAGTATTTTATCTGAGAATCTCAAAGCACTTTTAAAGCTGCAAATGCTACCTTGCAAACACTTGTAAAGTAAGGAAATATTATTCCTTCTACCCTGCCTCTTTTTTTAAGCTGATAGGGAAACTGGAGGAATAGGCCAAAACTTTGGATGACTGCAAGGGGCGACTGCTTAACAAGCTGAAGGTAATTCCTTTATCTGTTTCTTAGTTGTCCTCTGCCAGAGGAACAACACTTGTAACCTTCACTATTAAATTGCGCAGAGATCCATTGCAGCATGGAAAAATTAAAGGTGTAATGCTGTTCTTTCTTTTGTAGCTGTACTTGTTAAAATGACGATCTTCAACATTTTGTTGGAGAAAGGTTCTCATTTTCAAAAAGCATTGTTTAGCAGTCATTAGACCTGTTCTTAGAAGTGGGTATTTACAATAGCCTGGAGAGTTGTGATGAGAGCTCACCTCTCTGTTGTCTGGATGAGGAATCCAGACACTTGCACTAGATGCCTAGAGGTAGATGGCATAAACGTTCCTTCAAAGGATTAAAAATTGTTCTTGTTTCTGAGGCTTTATTTCTTAATTGTTCTGTTGCATCTAGCACCACCATGGTTTCCTGAATAACAGAAAACATTCACTGATGGTGTTAAGTTTATAGTTATTTTTAACAACTAAAATTTTATCACTGTGCTGTGGGTCAAATGCTAGTTAGTCCTGTAGTGAAGGGATTTCAGTGTTCTGCGTGGCTCAGGATTATCTTCAGGTTGGGTTTTTTGGGCAGGGGCTTCGGTCCATGGTGGCTGGCTTCCAGTGTCTTCTTTCTGCATGTGCTTTATCACCTTAATCTCTTTAGTTGAGACTAAATTCCAGCAGAATACAGCCTAGAAATCTGCATTTCGTGATCCCTATTCTAGTATAACTGACTGCTCCAATACAATTGAAACCCATTTAAAAGACTTCCATTCTTGATGTAAGAACTGGAAATTATAGTTTACCACATCATCGGTACTCTCACTACCTTATTTGCATCTTTCACTTCAGCTTCATTAATTGCCTAATGATTCATCCAGTTATTCATCTAATTCTCTTGTTAATAGCTGTGTAGCAGGCTTTGGTGATATCAAACAAGTTTAATTAACATATCGTCAACAATTAAGAGCTTTTTGCTTCTCATATGATGAAGACATTAGCTGCCTAAATTTTATTGTTACTGCCCCTGTGAAACTTGCCCTTAGTTTTGGAACAGCATGCTTTCTGGTGCTTATTGCAGCTACGTTAGTTGTACTGTTCCGAAATCCTGAAGTGAAGTTGTTGCCACAACTACAGTGTGACAGTTTTGTGATCAGTGTGATTTGGTGATCAGCTGTCACCTGTACATCCCTTTCACTTGTGTTTAAAATAGAAGTTTGATGAGGATTGTAGAGAGGACAGCAGAGTCAGGCCATTGCACTCCTTTCTGCACGTCATCTTAGTACTTTGGATGTGCATGCCAATGAGTGCAGTCTTGTTCTCAACTTACTGTTTACAACCACTCACATCAGGGCTTCCCGCCATGCTGCTCAAAAAAACTGAAAACCTTTTTTGTGTGCTTTACTGAGGGATTTAAGACTCCTTTACCACATTTTTCACAGGGTAAATAAATGTATAGAAGGGAAGCAACATGTCTGATATTGAGCCGTAAGACCTGGAGTGGAACCTTAGTTTTCTTTACTTCGGTCTTTTGCTCCGTCTGTTGAACAACACTGTTTGTAACAGTGCGCATCTGTGAGGACTGTTTGTTTTACAGCATCTTGGTAATGTTTGCACATGGAGTTTGCTAGTGAATCATTGGCAAAAGTTCTTTTGCAGCAGGTTGCTATAGTGACATCCTAGAGAAAATGCTGGGTAGCATGAATGTACCCTCTTTCAACTTTTCCTTTGTTAAACATGTCTGCAGATCTCCTGCCATCTGTGGTGTCAGAACTTCGTGCCATTCTGATAAGCACCCCAAAACACTCTAATCCTTGTAAGAGCCGGGCAAATTAATAAGCAAAAAAAGAAGAAAATCTAATCAGGCTTGTTAATCTAAAAGTCTTTATTTTTTTCTCTTCTCTGCTTCTTTTGGGCTGTATACAGGCTCCTCAGTGTACTGAAGGAACAAACAATTTACAGTGTTTTGGTGCCATGTAGCCTCCTAAGCTTTCTCTTCTGCAGAAATACCCTGAACTTTACAGTGAGGAGCACCATCAGAATGCTATCTCAAGTTTTTCTGAGACTGGGCAAATACTCTCTAACCTCCTTATGCAACATGCGTGTGGTCCTTGTAGGTCATCCACAGCCAAATCTATTTTGTCTCTATAGAAATGGAGCTTTACTGAGCTCTGTATCTCAGTGCCTGATCAGATATTTTCAGATGAGGAGAAGGATGACCTTCTGTCTTCCATCGCAATATAAGCTTTCCAGTAGCGTTTGGGTTTGTTCTGGAGCTGGAAGGGCCAGTTGTCTTCAGAATTCAGTCACTTGGAACTCCTTTGCTTTCAGGGGTCATTGCTGAGAATGCAAAACCTAATATTGATGCCCCATTAGAAAGAAATTAATTTGGCCATATTCCCACAATGCTGTTTTTGCAGCGCTAGCCAGGGTGAACAGTAATAAGTATTCTGGGTCACTGAAATCACTGTGTTTCCTGTGTCAATGTGCAACTGATGTGTAAGAGAATGTGTTTTCAGAAAGCCATTTTAAGATATTTCTGCTTGAATAAGTGGGTTCCAAATCATGGGTTTATTAGTTGGAAATAAAAGGAATATGCCCACTCTCTTCGGTCTTCAGGTAAGGGAAAATGAGCAAAATGTAATCAGCACTACAATTTGGGCTTATGTTCAGAAGTTGGCACCAAAGGCTGCCTGCTTTTTGTTGCTTCTGTAAGCTGAGCTCCTAACAGCACCTGGAAGTCCTTGCATGTTTTATAAGCTCCTCGTGTGTTCTTCTCTGAAACTTCTTGTGTGACTTCTCCCATCTTCCTCTGTTCCCCAGAAGTCCTGTCCCTGCAATATCAATTCTCTGTCCTTCTTGTTCCCTCCCATGTCAAGGGTTTTTTGAATGCCTCCTTTTCCCTCTCTGACACCTCTTCCTCTGCAGCAATTTTGTACTATTCCATACTGCTCTCTATGCCAAGGTTTTGTTTGCCCTTCCACTCTCAGCTCCTGCCAGTAGCTTTTTCTTTTTTCCCTGAGTCAACATTTTTGAGAGTATAAGGATGAGCTGAGGTGATTCAGACGTTATATTAGAATGTGTATTAGTGACAGCCATCAATGCATTTCTTGCTCTGCAGAAGTTAAGCTTTCAGACTTTTTCCATTTAGTAGAAACCTAAATGCTTTTTAGAAAAGCGCATACCATAATTTAAGACTTGCCAGAAGGCTCATGTGTATATGCCATGTCCAAAGATTTTGTTCGGATGTGTTGGGTGAGCTTATGCAAATGGTGGCTACATGATGTTAACCTTTGCAGTAAGATAATGTGGAAATATTTGTGACTGCAGTCTAGGGTTATCTTTCCCTGAACAAGGCAGAGGTTGACCTTTCTCCATCTACCTCTACTGGTCCTTCCCCTAGGCTTCTTTTTGAAGATTTAAGTAAAATATCACTCATGTTGAGGACTGAGAGAGATCTGTAGGTAAGATCTTTTTGTCAGCTAGATTAGAATGTCTGGGATAGTGAGTATGATACCTACCTGGCCTCACTAGTTTATTGCATTTAAATGGTTTTGGACTCTTGAAAATGGCACCTGATGATGATTATTATTATTATAGTAATTTTTATTATTGGCATTGTTTAAATATTATCAGAGACTAGGTTCATGGACGTCAGATTGCTGGTAAGTACAGCTTGTTCTGGAAGCCACATGATGAACGAAATTTAAATCTTCAAACATTTTAGGCCATATTTTTTTAAGTCGCATAGGAAATTACATGCCTCAATTAATGTTTGTCCTCCTTTTTGCTTTGTGTTTTAAGTAACAAGCCAAACCCCAACCAGATCAATGTAAATAATGTCAAACCAGGAGTGGTAAATGGTACTGGAGTACAGGCACAGAACACGGGAGCAGGACGGGCCTGTGAAAGCTGTTATAGTAAGTGACATACCAGTATGGCAGTTGTGCATAGAGAGTGTGACTGCTGTGTTGCAAATGGTAAAGTAAAAGCTGTGTTGTGGTAGGGAGGTGGGAGAGAAGGCTTTGGAAGGGTGGGGGAACAGAATTTGGCATAGCACCATTTAAGCAAAGTGGTTGGTTCTTGTTTTTTTTGGAGTTACTGGTGTTACATTGGTAAATATAATTATGAAATACTTAAGGGGGAGTTAGTAAATGTGCTACATAACTGCAGGTAGCTATTGAGCAAAGACTTTAATCGCAGAGGTGTGAAGTTGACAATTTTTTCTAAGTTTTTTAATAGATTTCAAAATACGTGATACCTTTGTATTTGATCTGCTGCCTGGTATTAATATACTGATTGGAAGGGTCTATCTTCCTTTATGGGGAGCCTTTAGAGATGCTTGTGTGTAGGACTGTGTGAGAAGTCCAGTCACAGATTTATCTTGCGTTCTTTAGTCGTAAAATTAATGTATGGGGAGCTCCTGAAGACAATCTCCTTTCCCTCTCCTATGCTCTGCAGAAACTATGTCCCTGTCTTGCAAAATGAGAGCTTTGTTTCATTGGCAGGAAATTTCCTATCCTACTCGGTTTTTCTGTTCATGTTTTAAAAAGGTTTTACATGTGTAATTAATTTTGCTGAAATCACAAGTACATGTAACAGTGGGGATGACAGTGAAGCCATCATCAGGTTTCTAAGATCTATTTGAGCTTTGCACTGTCTTTGTGTGGGTTTTCTTTTGTGATGGTTCTAAAGAGAATAAGCTCTGAAAAGTGATCCTGTTTGAGGATATATATAATTTCCACCTTTGTTATCTCTAGCCACACAGTCTTACCAGTGGTATTCTTGGGGTCCCCCTAACATGCAGTGTCGCCTTTGTGCATCCTGTTGGACATACTGGAAGAAATACGGTGGCTTGAAAATGCCAACACGGTTAGATGGGGAGAGACCAGGACCAAACCGCAATAATTTGGTAGGTATCTTCAAAGCAGACTGCTCTATGCTTTTGCCTGGAAAGCTAGGTGCCATGATATCTAAATAATTGTTCACCATTCTTAAATATTTAACAACAAAAAGAATGCCTTCAGCCGCCATTGTTGTTCTTGGGTTTGGTATTTCATGTCTTGCAAAAGCTGGCATGTTAACTTCACCTATAAGTAATTTGTTGCCAAGTACTGCCCTGAGAAAAAACCCAACATTTGTTTAGCAAACTAGCCATCAAATGCATGGGATAACTTAATGAAGAGGGAAAAAACTGAAATGCCAGCAAGTGTTTCTGGTATTCGGTTTCCATGATTTTTGCTGTAGGGGGAAGAGGACTTTTTTTTTTTTTCCATAAAGGAATTCATTATTTCCTGAAACCTGTTCCCTTTCCCAAGGCACATTCAACATTAGATGCCCCGAATAGCTAGTGGCTTTTTATAGATCTTCTTATCTTGTTTTTCTACTTTGTCCCATTTTTTTTAATTAACCCTCCTTCCTCTTGGATAAGTTTGAGTAAGCATTGTATGAGCTTCTTATGTTTAATTTTTCCCCTTTATTTAAAAATCAAAATTGTCAGAGTTTTTCTGAATTTGGTGGAAGTTCAGTCTGGAAGCGTCGTATGTTGAGCTGGTTGTAAAAAGTAGCTGCATCACATGAACAGAAGGATACTGCACACTGAACTTTGGTCTTAGATTAATTTCTTTCCTGTCTCGTAGGCTTTGCTATCATTCCCTTTCAATTCTATTTCTTTCATCTAACCTCTGTCATTTCCAGGCTTCTGTTTGCCGTGTGAAGCTGCCTAATTGCTGAGATAACTGCCAGGTGTTATCAGCCTTGTTTGTTAATTAAAAAGTATGTAAATAGTCAGAGAGGGGAAGCCTTGTTCTCCCCAAACTGAAATTTCCTCCTATTTTCAAATCGTGGGCAGGTTTGAGATAGCAAGATGCTACTTTCATTATTTTATTGGTTGACTTAGTTGCTTTTTGTGAAGAAGATACTGCTTTCACTCTCCGTAGTAGATGTCTTTCAGTATTGTTCTTTATTACATGCAGTTGAATATTCGACAACTCTGTAAATGCATTCATTGAGTTCAGAGTAAGAATTAAAACAGAAGTTCATGCAACTTTGAGACAAAAACATTCTTGCATGCTGTAAGTTTGCTTTGGGAAGTGAGTTTGCGATGTATATTCTAGCCAGCTACATATACAGCTACTTTCTGATTTTCCTCTCCCTCTTACAAATGCTTTGTAAGTTTGCATTGTATATCCAGAGCAGCTCTAAGCACCCAGTTTGAGAGTCTTTCTGTTGGCTCTGTAAGCACTAAATCATGTGATAGCATCAGGTAACTTCTTTAGGTCTGGCTTTTGGATCCCTACTTTAAAACTTGGGACAGCACAGAAATAAATACTTCCCTATGAAGAGAAAATGTTTGCCTTCATTTTATCCTTTGAGATATTTTGGAAGAAAATTCCAAATGTTGGTGGGTAAGATTTGGGAAATGGGGAATAGCTGGGCTGAAAATATTTTCATCTGTAGTACTGTTTCTGTTCTTACGTCTGGAAATAAGTAGTTGAAAGTGATTTTATGATACTCTTTCTCTTCTTTAAAACCATACTTTCCAATAATTATTTTTTAGAAACCATATTTATTTTTCTTTCTTTCTAGAGTCCTCATGGTGTGCCAGTACGAAACAGTGGGAGCCCCAAGTTTGCTATGAAGACACGACAAGCTTTCTATCTCCATACAACAAAACTGACAAGAATTGCCAGACGTTTATGTCGAGATATCTTGCGCCCTTGGCATGCTGCAAGGCATCCCTATCTGCCTATTAACAGTGCAGCAATCAAAGCAGAATGTGAGTAGTGATGCAGCTGGGACCTACTTGCAAAAGAGCCCTTTGAAATTGCTTTCCTCTAAAGTTTGCATTGCAGCTTCTTGAGATGCTCTCTTCCATGTGGCTAGTGGTAGCTATACTTGGAGAGCGTTCTAACTGATTGTAGTCTAGACAAAATAACTTTGAAAATTCATGAGTTATTAGTTTTAAAATATTCATGTTTGCTATTATATTTAGCATTCTGCACTTGTGTCCTGTTGCCAAGACATGCTTGCAACCTGTAAAATTCCTTTTGGTTGGAAAGCTCTTTCAGGACATTTGAGTTACTCATTTAGTTTTGCTATAATATCTAAGTGTCTTTACCCTCTAATTATTTTTCTTTATTTTACAGGCACAGCACGTTTACCTGAGGCATCAGAAAACCCATTGCTATTAAAGCAAGTGGTTCGAAAGCCTTTAGAAGCAGTACTCCGGTATTTAGGTACTAGAACCACCAAACACAAAAACCCCCAACAAAACAAGAAACCCTTCTAGCTAATTCTGCTAACCATTTCTTTTTCTATTCTGTTCTGGGTTTAGATGCTGGTTCTGGATCAAAAAAACCAAAATATGAAAACCTTCCCATGATCTTGTACTTTTTCCTTTTCCTACTTAATTTGTCAGACCTAGTGGCTCAGCAGTCCGCTCTGGGCTCACGGAACTATATCAGAAACTGTTTCAAGTGAAGGGGGGATGTGTTTGCTGTGGCCTTCGATGTATGTGGGGACAAGTTACCATCTGCTTATGGAGGCATGAACATAATGTTTTGGGAACAATTGGTCAGTCCTCTGTTCCAATTTTTGGGTTGTCTGAGGCAGTTTCTACAGTTGAGTGCTCCAAGAAGCCCCTTGGGTTTAGGATAGCATTGCGTCCCACAGCTTGTGAATCAGTTGCTCGCTGTTCTGTTCTTAAGCTAGACAAGGGGACTATATTTCCATTCTTTACTTTCTTCTTGGTTTTTCGTTTGGGGTTTTTTTACGGTTTTCTTGAGGACTTGGGCCTCATCAGCTGATCAGTGGGGGAGTACTGAGTAGCTCTGTCCAGGACATTGGAGTCAGTCGTAGGTGCTGGAAGAGGCCAGCTACATGACATGCCAGCTCTGACTACAAATGAATGCAAAATCATTTTCCCTAGTGTTGCCAATTGCTAGAGATGCCCTGAAGACATGTCTCAGGTTGTTGCAGCAGCCTAACATGAGTCTAACCGCAGAAAGCTAGCTTGGAGAGCGATACTTTGAAGGCTTCCAGATTAACAAGGAAACTGATTGTCTTTTTACTCTGAGAAACACTGGAGTTGATTTTATGTTTCTTTGAACACTTTTGTTGATTAAATATTGTAAGGCTCCAGGTTTATTGAATATTTACTGCTTCTCTGTTGAGTGTTGTACTTCTACTGTATAATAACAAGATACACAGGTTGAGAAACCTTTGGATATGTATAGTGCAACCAAATAAAGGGAGAAGCTTTGCTGTTGGATAAAACCCTATTTTTAATAGTCGTACAGAATGTAGCAGTAGGTTTTGAAATTTCATTAGCATTGTGTCAGGGTCTCCATTGGACTATTGGGCTGGGAGAAGAGAGTGAAAGAAATGGAGGGAGGCTGATGGACTGGTGAGAACGTATTTTTGGAGGTGTTGTGTTCAGTGTACTTTAAGTTGTATGTTACTCGGCTGTTCAGGCTGTGAGAGGAAAAACTCGGTTGAAGCTCCCATTTGCTGTTGCTTGTAACTTTCTCAAAATCTTTTCAGTTGGACAGTGTGTGCTTGATCTCTGCCTCGGCCAGAAGTTTGAATTCAGACTCTCTGTGTGTTCTTTATGGTGGTGCTTTGAATCCTCACTTGTTTGGCCAGTTTAGAAATTGTATTTTTTAAAAACCTTGCAGAACTGGCAAATTTGTAATTTCCCCGGAGTTCAGGGATGTTGCAGGACTACTCAAAGATGGCTTTTAATACAGAGCCGCCCCCAAATGATCTCATGGTCAGAGGGTAGTGTTTTGGAAAAAGATACAAAGTGCTTTTGTTATCAACTCTTATTTTAGGATAATGATATATTACATTGAATATTATGACATTGATTTTAACATTTTCAGTAGAGGTGAATTCCTAAATATAATGCTTTATATAAATAGCAATCTTCAGTCAAAATTATTGACTGAGATAGTTTGTATATAAGGGGAGGTATAGTTGGTCACCTTGGCATTTTGCAGGTTGTTTTCAGATTTATAATTCCAGTATCTTCACTAATAAAAAAACCCCCTTGCTGTTTCACAACAGAGTCTCATCCATGTCCTCCGAAACCAGATCCTGCAAAGAGCTTGTCCAGTTCTCTCAACAGTCTGACTCCAGCTAAGTTTACACCTGTTATTAATAATGGGTCACCAACTATCCTGGGAAAAAGAAGTTATGAACAACACAATGGAATGGATGGTAAATATTTTGCTGCAAAATGTGTATTGTCTGTGTAGGCTTTTTCTTCTGTCCTTTCAGTATGCAAGGAGATTGTTTAAAATATAGCCCTTTATATAAATTCAAAGTTTCTTATTCTTGGGGGATGGTGGTGGTGTTAATTTTTTCCTTTTGTAAAAGTTTCTTGTTCCATTTCTCCTTCTGGGTGTGACATGGGATGTGTACTGGGTGGTGCATGCACATAAAGCTACTGTGCGAGTGGAGCTGCCTAGATTGACCAACCTTGTAAATGGGACAGTGAGGGGAAAACTTCCCTTCAATTTTTAAACGAGTAATGTGAAGAAAACCTTAATAGCTTTTCCCAGTGATTTTTTTTTTTTTTTGAGGTTTACAGCTTTTTTTAGCCTCTAGGTAGTAGCTGTGCAGTTCCCAGGTGGCTTTGTAATGTGGGGATCACCTGACTTTTAGCAAAGCTACCAGAGGCTGTGTGCCATTGAGAGGCAAGCTGCTGCTTAGCTGAGTGAGGCGGATGTGCCACATCTGGCATGGCATAAAGCTGCTCCTGCCTTGCACAGAGTCAGAGCATTCACTTTTGTTGGCCCTGTCACAGAGCCACCTCTGTGCAGTGGCATTTGGGCTTCATCTCCTCAAGAATAAAAGGCAAGGGGAAGGTGTTTGAAGTGGGAGACAGACACAGGATGTTTCTGGCAAAGACTCCAGGCCTCTATTCTGAAGAGTTGGTCTCGCCTGAGAGTGTTAGGTATGAGAAAATGCAGTCTTTTTCTCAGATGAGGATAAAAGGGTCTGTTCAAATGGTCTTAACTGGGAGTGAAAACATGGAGGGAAGCTCTCCTTAACAGGGGAAAGGAACAGTTGTTTTAATGGTGACTCTGAGCAGGGAGGGAGATACAGAAAATCTTTCTTTTTTTTTTTTTTTTTACCTTTAATTTTAACTTTATATATGGCTTATCTGAAATATAATTACAAACATTTGATATCTTATTGTTTGTGGTTTAACATTAAGAACTTTTTAAACTGCTGCTGTTCCGGTTGCTGATGTGATGTTTTTCTCTTTTCTGTTCACTTGTGCTCTATCAGGCAACATGAAGAAGCGCCTGTTGATGCCTAGCAGGGGTAAGACCTTGAAGCTGCGCTCAGCTTGTGCTAGGAGAGCAATTTTTAGTTTCATCTGCTGGCTTGTCTGTGCTTTGTGGCTAATGAGTCTGTGTGCACCTTCTGTGTTGATGTCTAAGTGTTCCTTGGGTAACCATTTCCGCCCATGGTTATGCTGCTCACCTTCCAGGCTTTTCACATGCAGATGACAAGTCATATAACTGTACCGAAGACATGAAGTGCCACGTTCAGAATTGATTACTGATTCCTCAAGTTGAGGATGGTTGGTTGGTTTGAAACTAGGTGTTGTTTCACTGTTTGACTTTTAAGAAATCGAAGTTTCATGTGTCCTGAGCTACTTTAAATTCATTTCAACCAAAAGAAATAGAAGTCAATACTCACACTGAGTCCCAAGTTCAAGCCTCTATATTTTCCACTGTGAGTAGACAGTCTCACTGGTGAGTGACTGTCTGCATGTTCTCTACTTGCAGTAGAAATGGTTCTCAAAATTTCTACAGGTTAAAAATTAATCTGTTCTGACTACTGAATAGACCCCAGAGCTTTAGTTGGTGATGATGCAGGAAACGTGCATATGATGTCACTTAAGCAAATTCAATAGAACAGACCAATTTTGAATAGTTACGATATACAAATGTCATGGTGAGACAGACAAACACAAAACCTCTAAGCTTTCATGTTACCATGAGATGGCCCACACTGCATGCCCTCATGTTAAGCTTTGTGTTTAATGGCTGAGACAGTGGATGAGTGTTACCAATATTTACATGCATGCATACGTAAGTGCGTATGGATAATACAATAAAAATGAGGACAGTGATTGTTCTACTGTTTTGCTCTCTTTGGGAATTTATACCTTGATATTGTGTTGCTAAGTTTTTAATGTGCTTTTTAGCTTTTGTGTTTTGGGAAGAATAACAAAACCCTGCTGCCTCAGTCAGTTTGGCTTCTTCAGAAGCTGTGTCCAATAATGAGGGATGTAGATGTGGAGTAGCTCACGGAATTTCCACAGCTCCTAGTGACTACCTGCTTATGGGTATGCCTGCTGCTCTCTGCTATATGTCCTCATCAGCAAGGGGACTTCTGAGTCACTCAGCAGATGAAACACTTTTGAAGCTTGGAGATGTTGTGGCCCAAAGAAGGGAAGTGAAAGAACTGACCCTTCCCTCAGGCTCTCTCTTCGTAGAGCACTGAATTTGATAACCTGAGACCATTTACTTACTCGAAATGAAAGATTCTTGTTTCAGTGTTTTACAATGTCTGTCTGCTGGTATATATATTTGGTTAGATACATTTCAGTCATAACTGTTGCTGGAGCAGTTTGCAAAAAGAAGATTTTGGTGAAGTATCTGTTCGGGCTGTTCAGAATACGTGTTTCTCTGAAGCATATATGCATAGTTGTGCAGGCGCTGGCTCTCACCAAGTGCCTGCTGCTTTATCTGCTTGGTCCGTTCTCAACCAGCCACTGAAATACTTGTAGTAGTATTTGCTCCTATACCTGCTAGGTAGTGGAGTATGATTCAGTCCCGGAGTCTGTTTGCCTGCTGGGGCAGTGAGTGTTAACTGGATGTTCTTGTGAGCAGTTCAACTTAAACTTGTTGGTTGAGATTTATTTGTGAATGGAAGATGTTCGTCATGCTGCAATTTTGACATCCGGAATATTTTCTGACCCTGAGTTGCTGGAAGCTTTGCTGAGACAGAGAGGGAAGGGAACCACCTGTAAGGAAACAAGGTCTAAAGAACTTGGATCAAGATCTACTGGGCACAGGGAAACAGATCGTGGAAGTTCGCTGGATGTGTTTCTGGTCTGAAGACATTTTGTGTGCCAGTGCCACTTAGCACTGGTTCCCAGTTGCCTTCCGTGTGAGCTGGTAAGCTTTGCTGCCTCTAGGCATGGCTAATGCTGGTTTCCTGTGCCATGCCAGAACTGGGATTGTAGTGCTGAGACTTCTCCTTGGCTCTGGATGGAGTCTGACAGGCTCATTAATGTGGGGGGCTGCTGGTTGGAAGGGAGAGGAGGAGATCAGAGGAGAGGAAGAGCACAAGTTGGAACCATTGTGAAGAAGGGGTGAATGGCAGTGAGAGTGTTAAAGCCTTGTGACCAGAATTAAGGAGCCAATGAGTTAGTATAAAAGGACTGAAGTAAACCCATCTATCCAGAATGACTGATTTATTTATTTATTATTATTATAACTGATCTAAAACAGAAGAAAAAGATTAATAAAACTGAATTGTTATAACCAGTCAGATTCTTCATTTACATAGTTCCTGTAGATACTACGGGAAATTGTGAGGGTTTCTTTGTTGTTTTTTTTCTTCCTCTCCCCTTAGTGATACATGGTGGCATACTGGCTGGTTTAGGTCATTGTAGGAGCGTACTGCAAAGAAAAGCTGGTGTTAAGATGACAACTGCACGGAGAGGCTGAAAATATTATTTCTGCACAAATTTAGGTGCAGGAAGACACTTTGTCCACCTGTGTTGAAATAGTTTTCAAGGAGATGTTAACCTACTGCAATGTTACATGAATTATCCAGGGTTTTTCTGCTTCCTGCTGATGTGCTGTGTTGGTGGGACCTGGAAGATATCTTATGGTTTGGACAGGTCACTGTGTCAATCTTTGATCTATGACACTGGACAGCTGTTATGGTGGGCTCTAGCTGAAGTCTCTTTGCTGGTGATAAAATCCTTTTGGTGCTAGGCTGTTACTTCCAAACTCATGAGAGAAGTATGTATGCTGTAAATTATGGCTGGTTGCTGAGCTGATTACATGTGATGAGTTTGTAAGGCTTTTCTCATGGCCAGATCATAAAGCAATATAAAATCAAGAGATTGCTTTGCAGGGATTGAGCCAAGTAGCAGCTTGTATTTTTGCTTGGTGTAAAGCATTAAGATCCATATTTGTATGTATATATTGCTGGTCAGGTTTCTAAGGCGTTTAAATTCCCATGGCACCTGCTGCCTTTGTTTAGAATTAGGCTGTTTAACATTGCTGAAAATTGAACTGCTCGTGTAGGTTTTTGTTTTTCAGGCAGCACTGCTGGAGGATTTTCATCTGAGGCTCTACCACCCCTTGGTATTTAGGACAATGGGTGGTCGGTAGTTAAAATTCAGCCCTCAGAAAAGTTCATCAGTGAAGTGCTTTGAATGTTTCTGCGTAAATGGAAACACTGTTCTTAAATGTGCCCAAACAATGACTGAGAGTGGAGGGGTTGGAGACGGAAGACCACCTAGTCTATGGGCGGATGTGGGTTGGTCAGGTTGAACTCTGTGTGAAGAGAGGTAATAATGGGAAGTAAGGAAAGGCTGGGAAAAGGAGAACCTTGGCAGTGAGACATCAAGGAGGAAAAGAAAAGGACGCTGTTGTTAGTGGGCTGTGGCTAAAACTAGTTAAAACTAATTATGGAAATGTTGGAAATTGCTGATCTTCAACTACTTCAGATTTTTTCCTTTGGAATTTTGTTGTTTGTTTGTTTTTTCTCTTGCTACTGTAACTCCAGCTAAGTATCTTTAACTTTCCTTTTTCTGAATCATCCCTGCTTAACCCTAGAGAGCTGAACTTTTTCAAGCTTTGAATATGGTTTGTCTGGCCAGGCATCTAGAGTTTGAACTGGTGCTTGAATTCCAAGAACAGGAAAATATTCTTAATCTCATTGCTCCTCACTACCTCCACTCCTTTCATCTATTTTGTTTTCCTCTTCTTTAAATCACATTGGAGGCATCATTAGGTATACAGTGCCCTTCCCAGCTCTCCCTCATAATTAGATTAGCATGGACAAATTCCTGCAGAATCCTATTTTTGGAGCATAAAAAGTACATGGAGTCTCATAACCTGTTGAATACAGTGAGGTGTTAAAAAGTTGTTAGTTTATGGCTTTTTCATTAGTGTGCTGGAGCTTAACTCACAATATTTGCTATGAAACTTCCTTTAGAGAGATAGAGAGCATGTTTTATGTTCTGGACCCTGTTTACTTTTTTCCTTACAGCTATCCAGTATGGGGTCTATGTGATACTTGTCTATGCAAATTCCTACTGGGGGAAGGCAGGGAGCATTGTTAGATTTTTTTTTTTTCTCCCTCTCTTTTACACAATGTTAGCTTTCATCTAATCAAATTTGTTTTTCAGGGTCATCACATGCACTCTAAATTTGGCAGAAAGAGAGAGAACATGAATGAGTAGCTGAAATAAAGGGAAGGCTTTTCCCAGCAACAAACTTGCATTGATAAAATGGTAGCAGATCGAATGCTGAAAATTGGAGAGGGTTTATAGAAGAGTCAGGAAAACGGTGAAGGGACTGGAAAACACACTGTATAATGGAAAATGCTTTTATCAAAGTGGAAGTTGTAGATGTTTGTCTCTGCTGACAGGAGCAGCAGAAGTGTAATAATAGAGGGCTTTTTAGTCTAGCTGGGAATGGAATAATGAGCTGTAGTAGCCAGAAGGTACAGTAGAAAAACTTTGGCTGGAAACAAGCTGCAGATTTTCGAGTGAGGTTAATTAACTGTTGAAATACCTTGCTTCTGCTACTGGGGATTTCTTAAACCAAAATGAAATGTCAGTCTAATTTAACGTGTTCTGGTTCATTGTTTCTCACCTTTTGGGGAAACGTGAATGAACTCCTAGAACTGGAAACATTCATCAGCCTAGCATGGCATTAGTTTAATTATCAAGACATGAGCATGAAAGAGGAAATACTGCTTTTGATCAAAAACAGCTGTCGAGGTGGGAATATAAGGAAGTTCTCTAGCATCAGCTATGTAGGTGACCAGACTTATCTCAAAGGTGTTTTTTCTGTCTGACTTAGACCTTGCAGAAGATTTGGACTTACCTGTATGCATAAGTTGCATTAAAATTCTGCCTTTATCAGCAGTGGCCCTGGCTGCCCTTCCAAAGTTGAGGATAACCAGCCAAAGGAAATCTGCCTATCCAGGAATGACTGTAAACAGCAGGGAGTATTGGTCCTTTAATGAATAATGTGATGCATAGGGTACTGCGGAAAAGTCCTGGCTTTACCTGTTAATATCTGAACCAGCATAATGCTGACTAATGTCAAGAGAGAAAATGTTCAGTGGTTCTTAAAGGAATGACTGGCCAGTGGCAGCACAGCTGGGAAGAATGACAAGTTGCTTGAGATGCATTTTGGAGACCCCAAGAACTGTATGCCTGGGCAAACTTCCTTGCTTTAGATTATATGCCAAAAGTACAGATTATTTTTGAGAATTGTACTTAGGATTTTGTTTTCAGATGTTAAGTGAAACTTTTTTCACTTTTCTTCAGCTTAGCTGTAACACCGTGATTCTTTTGGTGTTATGAAGAAAGATTTGGAAATTAAGTCAGGAGATGGGCATTATGCTCTATGGATCAAGTGTTGGAAACCATTTCCTTTATGAGGGATGGTATGGAGTCAGATGCAAATGTTGATTGGAGGGTGAGGGGAGTGCATATTCCAAGGCAGTGCTAGGGAACAGGTGTAATTAACATGAGAGGAAATGAATGCATAACAATGCAAGGGCAGAATTGCAAATGCCCCTAATAGTACAAAGCCTGAACTTGTAATTAAGTGGAATCTACGTGTGTGATACATATCATATATATATATATGCACACACATGCATATATGTATATGATATGTAATACTCCCAATTCTAAGAACAGTGAATAATACAGTGGTTTCTAGTTTACGTAGTTCAGATCAGCAAATCCTAAAGCAGAGAGGTGCATGGGTTTTTTGCCTCTTTTTTTTTAACCACTTATTCTGGTCTAGCTGTAACACACTATACCATAATGTTCTTTTAGGAATGCGAGTGGATAGTATTTATTGACTCAGCACCAAGATAGAGAGCAGCTGCATTCTCAACATATTTGTCCAAGGGTAGCTACTGACTCATTGTAGTTGGATGTCACTGCCCAAAAAGTGTTAGTAGGGTCCTTAAAGTACTCTTAGCAGAAGGTACAGCTTTGCATGAACAGGCACATCATCATCTGTGAGGTCTTGTGAAGCGAATTAATGTGAACTGTTAAACCAAGCATTTTAGGAAGTACTGTCCAAATCCAACTAGGTTAATGTGCAGGAGTTAGTGGAAGGAGGTGGGTAATGAACCACTACTCAGTCACACAAAATTAAAGCTATTATTTGTGGAGTCTCTCATTTGGAGTTACTGTTTGTTTAATGTTGTCTTGGGTTTATCTGTCCAACAGAGAACTGTGATCACTTCTGTGTTTCATTACAACCAGAAGTCTGTGTTTCTGTATGTGTTGCATGGGGCTGGGCTACTGTATTCTGAACTATGCGAATCTTTCCTTTTTTTAACCTTAAATCTTTTTTTTTCCTTTTCCTTTGCCAATCTTGGTAGGAACTTACTTAGGTAAGTAAATTGCAATTTTAACATTGTTTTTATGTACAACAGAGTTTCGAGAAAATATTAGTCTAGGTGGTTTTTGGTACAATTTATGCTCTGTTTTACTTTTTGCACTTGCATTCCTGAAAGTTTATAGCCTTTGATTGTCAGAAGGTGGACACTCAATCTGCTCACAGGGGTAACACACTCTTGGCAGTTTAAGAAAAAGATGGGTACTAAAGCATTCATATAAGCTTGCAAAAACTGTATGTGTGTGTATGTCAACACACAGAGACTACTTCAAGTGAACCAGTAACTTGGAAGTGAAATCCTTGTTCATCAAGCCTCATTCATGCATGCACTTTTATTATTTTTATATAGCTTGCTTACGAATGTGGTACTGTTGATGTTTTTGGTACTACTGGGAAGGATGGAATCCCAGGAGGAGGATTACTTTTGGAAAAGGAAAATGCATATGAAGAGTGTATGGGTTTTTGAAAGCAAAGTATTTTAGTATAGTAAACCTGCTCGTTGTGGAAGTGTGTGTTAAATTCTCTACGTTCATTGTGACTGAAGATGTGCTTATGAATGTTACTGCATATTGCATGTTCTGCATGATACTTCTCTTTGGTAAACACAAGTTAAAAACAAAATACCATCTGTGACTTAATTGCTTGATGTCCTCATTGGTTTCAAAAAAGAAAGAAAGAGAAAATGTATTATGTTAACATGAGATGAAGGACCCATATTTTTTGTGTGTGATGGATATGCTGAAGATTGGAGTTAGTAAGTTCGAGTAAATACAAATTTAACAACGCCAAGTTATGTCCAGTGGCTGGAAGCTGGGCTACTCTTCCTCCTTGGTACTAGAGTTAGCTCTGCACAGACTTCTTGTGCCAAACTATGAAATGGTCTAAATATACAGGCAATGGTGTGTATGTTCAGGCATGGAAAAGCACTGGAAGGTTTCTACCCAAGTAGAAAAGTGGCCACAGTTGGTGCTTACTCTGTAGCTTCTCAATGCTTGCTGTAGTAACTTCATGGAAATATCCCTGCACTTCAGTCTGTGTTGGGCATGTTGCTGAGGGTTTAGGCTCTCCTGCTTCTCGAAATGGCCGTTGTGTATTGTGTGGAGTTGGCAAAAAAGCAGGCTGAATTTGTGCAGTGGGAGTAATTTTTAAATGCTTCCATTCAGATGCGAAGGACCTTTTGCTGGACTCATGGGGAATGGGACTGGATCAGCAAAGAGCATGCATGCCTACTCTCAGGCTTCCAGAGGGACCAGATGGACTGGTTTGCTTCCCATTGGGAAATTAGGTTCCCCAGCTCCACTCTGTGTTGTCGGGTCCCAACTATTCCCTACTCCTGCAGCATGCTCTTGGGGTGGTGCTCTAGTTGTTGCAGGAAGTTTGGGTATTCTCATTTTAACTTTAACAAATCTGAATTCAAATCTAGATTCAAATGATATGAGATTGTTGGAAAAGAAACAGGTTGGTTGACTGAGAGGTGGTTCCCCCATCCCCAAAACATAAAGCTGCAAAGTAACAGCAGTAACAGACTTGCATTTGCTGTTTGTGATAGTCCTTCCCCATCTGCTTTTTTTTTTTTTTTCCCGTGCAAGTGTATTCATCTGCAGCTTTGATGTTTAAAGAATGAAAGGATCATCAGGGCCATAGTAACCTTGCTGTGTCTGGTTTTGAGCCAACATCTCAGTAATTGTGCTTATGCTTGAGGAACAGTTCCGAGGTCTTTGTCACTAAGTTGTGGGGAGTTAAGGCATGCTTTGAGGGTGTCAATTAATCTCTATACTGTGATTAGTTGTTTTATTGCCATTTCAGTAACATGTAGAATCGTCTGTGGCAAAGGACATCTATGCTTATCTGCAAATATACCTTCGATTTACTGTGTCTCCATTTTATTCTCTGGGACTTCCTCTTTAATTCAGTGTATAGAGGAGACCTTGTCAGGGGAAATTGAATGGGAGGAGATAGATTTTTTTCAGTGCTAATATTTAATCTTGGGTTTTCAGAATATATTTCAATTTCTTTGGTTGCAGAAGAGTGGGAGATATGCTTAGATTCATCACTGTAGACCTTTACACTTCATGGTTTTAAAGGTTTGGTCGCTTCTTTTTTTTTGTTTGGGGTTTTTTTTTTTTCCTTATTTGGAAGAGTTTAGTGTTGTTTCTGATGTGAAGCTATGTAAATTCAACCAGTTGGACCTTAGATATTATCGAAAGAAATATTCACACTTTCTACCCAGTGGCTTCTCTAGACATCTTTCCATAAAATAAAGTTACAAACAGGTTTTTTTCCTGTAGAGGAGCAGTCAGAACCTTGTTGGATTTTGCTTCTGGTTTATATTCATATGCTGCCCTACTTTTTTAACCTGCTTATGGATACATGTGTGTGAGAAGTCTCTCTCAAACCTTGATCTGTGAAAACAGAGCAAGCACCTTGGGGAGGACTACGTTTCATATGGTGGGTTACTTGTCTGTAGCACTCCTTACCCAAAGACGGAGGATTGGTTTAGTTCTTAGAGGTGCCTGTCTCGCAGACCTCATCTCTCACACAGAAACCACCAAAAACTTTTGGGGGAGAATCCATTGTTTCCAGTACAGATGCATCCTGTTGACTTGACAGCTGTTTTGGCAATGGGTTACAGATGTTAGACTGTCTCTCTGCATCTCTTTGGTGACCATGGCGGGTAAAAGTTGCTCATTTAGTAGCAGTGCTTCAGCTGCACAGACTTTTAATGTGATTTTTAATTGCAAACTGAAGCTAGTCTTTTTAGTGTCTGTTTTCATTCTTTCAAACTCCAGTTATCAAAATGTGACTAAAGGGAAAATTCACAGATAGCTAAGATTAATATGCTAATTGATACCTTATTACTGTGATAGCAGGACTATTAATTGTATTGAAACTGTACCTTTGTTTTGTGTCCTGTTTTACTGGAGCAAAAAGTTGTCATGGGCAGCTTTATCCTAGACATGACAGCTTAGCGGGTGAGGTGTGTCCCTGTTTTTAGCACTGCTTCTTTGCTGTTTGAGGGCTCTGAAGCTTTGGGTCTCAGACTAAGTTTCAGTTCTGCTCAGCCTTTGCTCAATTTCTATCAGTCTCAACATCTCTTCTCACTGTGGAACGTTCTAGGTTAATTCTGGTGCTTGGGAATAGCACTGTTTATTGTCTGTTGTATATCCAGCAATAGCCATTGCAGCAACCACTTATCAGCTGCTCCTGTAGGCCAGTCCTTTCTGGCATCAAGAATGTTCTTAGTACAAGAAAAGGGATGATCTGGAGCGTGGTTAAAATGAAATGTATGGCTTCAATCCAGGGACTAGCATCAGTTGATTTACATCTCTCGGAGCTCCTGTGAATGGAGAAAATATTACCTTTCTGTTATGGAAGAGGGAATTAAAAACAAGTGCTAGAGCTTAGCTCTGAAGCCAACAGATTCAGGTTGCATCCTGCTGGCTGTGCTGTTTCCCAGCATTCATGGAACTCTTTGTCCATCCATCTCAAACGGCTGCTTACAGCTGTGTTTTGGATACGATTGCTGTTCCCGTGTCAAAAGGAATGATTATCTGGTGCCTGCATTGCCTTTGTCAGCATTCAAAGGTTGTTACTGGTCATCTTACTTGGCGCCTGGTACATCTGTTCTACAGATTTGATGGAAATCTTTCTGGCAACTATTTCTTCATCTTTGTGGAAACTTACGCTCAAAAATGCTGCAAAAATTGAAACTGTGTCTCTTCATGCTTGAAGTAGCTAACAGCATACATCTACACAGAATGGAAAATAGACTTGATGTAAACTGTTGATTTTAATGTGGTGTCATGATACTTGATGCTCAGAAAATGTCCCCCGTTCTACCTTCCTCCCTCCCAATGTGTTGCCATGCCATGTGTTTCCTGGCATACTTGCTATGAGTACATCGTATTTGGTTTTACCAAGGAGAACCTCAAGGACACTGTTGGAGTATGGACCGTGAGCTGTAAAAGTTCATTTTTGCTGGATTCTTTAAAAAGCTTTGTGGTTTCATCACAGCTTAACTCGCTGGCAATGGGAAGTTTCAAAAGTCAAGCTGGGAAGCTTGCTATAAATGTGAAAGGAGAATTCATACTGATAACTTCTGCAGCCAGTGACAGCATTTGCTGATGCCTGTTCTGTAGTACCTGTTGGATTTGATGTACTGACATTTTGGTTCCCAGCCAGAAGGGGCTGAGAAAGATGATTTGGTGCAGTGATGTTAATGAAAGGGTGTTTTCTGGGAGCACGCATCTTAGAAAACTAAACGGTGCTAACATAAAGTTCTCCTTAGGTCTCCTAGTCCATTCCATGCCATACCCTGCTGTCTTAGAGCAACCTGTCATTCTCTTATATCCCAAGACCTTTGTATGTCCTACAAGGTCTCATATATATAAAGTACAATTCAGTACATACACTATAGCAGCATGATAGGGTATCTGATAGTATAGCAAATAAGGTAGTAAAATCAATCCATTGTCCTCGGTGCTTTATGGTGCTGTTTGTGTTACTGGAGAAGGGCTTTGTGTGATAGCTGGAGTCACTGTGCTCTGTGACTGATGGAGCTACTACGCCTGTGGAAGTATTTACTTGTGGTAGGTTCAGCAGATACAGTGTGTTTGCTAACAGCTTGTAGCTGATGTCTGAGCTGAAGAGTTCCCTGTGGATCCAAGGACGATAGGAAAGATTTTATTTGTTGCCGAATTGACAGTATATAATACCTTCCACTTTCTCCTTCTTGATGTCAGTAAATTCCTCCAAAACTCAAAACAGAATGCCAGTTTTTTCCCAAGACTTGAGGAAAATCTCACATCTGAAAGAGGAGGTGTACTTTTAGCGGTAGTTTGAAGAAAGGTGTGAGTAAATGGAGAAAAGACTGAGCAAATGGAACATGTTTTTTAGCGTGGGGGCTGTGCTCTTCAAACCATGTCATTAAGGAAGCTCTTTTCTCAGTTACCTTTCAAGGAGGGGAGAAGTTAGTTTGGTAGACGACTCTTGTTTTAGCAAAACAACACAGTTGCAATCATAGCTGCGTGTGTTTTGATTTTGTACTTTTTTCTGTCTTGGAAAAGCAATGGTCTTACCAGCTCTATTCTCTTTCCTGTTTGTTAGGTCTGCCTAACCACGGACAAACCAGACAAATGGTAAGAGAATGTTCATTTAACCAAAACAGGGAAAAGAGAATTATTAACCCGTGCTAGATAGAATACCCCATTAAACCCTAGTGTTTCACTTCCGTCTTTGCTGTTTGCAGCTGGTCATACTTCCCAATTAATTGAAAGGTTTTAAAAAAATAATTGTTTTGGGGCATATGAAACATTGAAGTGGTTAAATACAATTTAAACCTCAAATCTGTCTATCTATATATATAAAATGAGATTCTGTTTTGAATGGAACATTTTGTTTCTGCTCATACAGATACTGAGTGGCTGTTTATAGCAAAGTTCTGGGATGTGTTTCTAGGTGGAATATGGTTCACTGAAGGAGGAAGGTTTAAATAATGGAAGGGTTTGTTTGGAAAACAGTTTCTTTTTATTATTGTTTTTAGGAAGTTGGTGTGCAAGTTGTCTGCTGAGAATGCTTGGTTTTTATGTTTTTTTTTGTTGTTTGGTTGGGTTTTTTTGTGTGTATAAAAATGATTCCTAGCCTTTCATCCATTATGCTGAGTTTTATCAAAGGACAGAAGCAAATAGCCAGTCTGATTGATGCATCTCTGGCAAAATGCTTTCTCATGAATTTCACCTCAGCAAAGAGGCCAGCGCAAAGGCTGTGTATCACTTTCCCCCCTTATGCATGGCTTGTGGGAAACTCATGGGAGAGAATTTCAAGCTTCCCCCC
>VYXH01011149.1:0-12465 GCA_013397275.1 Burhinus bistriatus | reverse complement strand
AATGTGTCTTGTCTTTTCTCCTCTTTTTTTTTTTTTTTCTTCTTTTTTTTTTTTTCTTTTAAGTAAAAAAACTGACCCCAACAATGTTGAGTAAACAAAAATGTAAAAATTATCTTTGGGAGATAGATGATTGAGTTGTGGACTGTAAAGCCATGTGGCTGCCCTTCCTCTAATGCAGTATCATGTCTCTCATGGTAAGTTAAAAAATGGTTAAGGTTAGGGACGTATAAGGGTGTTTCCTTATCAGACCCTCCTTGTTGCCCAAGTTCCTGAAGTGAAGGCTGTGTATAGTGGGTACCAGTAGACTACTCTTGTGAATATTTATCGCTTTCCTTTCTAATCTCTATATGCCTTTGAACACCACAACATCCTCTGGAAATGAATTCCTCATTTTAATTGCATAGAACATTTTTCATTGTTGCTGGGGTTTCCCCCCCTCCTTTTTTTTTTTAGGATACTTCCTTTAGCTCCAAGTCTGGTGTTGACAAAACGAAATAAGTAATTATTCTGTATTGTCTCTTTTTACCTTATTTTGCTAATTTTAAACTTCAATGTATCCTCTCTATTCTCTCTCTTGTTTACTTTCTGTCCATATGGGAAACAGCTTCTTGCGTCTGATAAGGCTTGCTGCTAGTCTTGTAAAATATAAGGGAATTCTTAACAAATGCAAGATGTGCATATTATCCATTTCTGGGTTGGGCATGTGCAGTGTGGGAGAAAACAGAGGGGGAAGACACCCTGTTAGTGTTCCCAGTGTGGAGGAAAGGCTCTGGTATTGGTTCACTGGTTAGTGGCCATCGTGGAGCTCCCCTGCGGCAGCTCAGCCTTGAGACGTAGCTCCATGGGAGACCAAATGTAGCTGGCTTGTGCTGTGATAGGTTCCGTTTGAAGAGGCAGCTGTGGGCACCTGCTTGGGGCTGGGGAATGTCAGAGAGCTCTGTGAGAGATGGATTAACAGGCAGGGAAGTGACCAATGTTGACAGAAGATGTTTGGTTGTAACTTAGCTCTGTAAATTCCCACAAAGCTCCCTGCAGCATGTCCAACTGATGCATCTGCATGCCTCAAAAAAAGTGGTATGGAAACTGGCTGTCATAACTATTTCACGTGGTGTATTTGCAGCAGTAGACCCAGGTCCTATGAGGCTGGACCAGAATGCCTTCTGCTCTGCAGGGGAAGGATTCTGGAACAGCGAATGCAATTTCCGCTTCATTGGTGGGTTTATAAATCAAAGAACAAAAGTTCCCCAGGGAAGATATTGACAAAATAAACAGTGTTAGCCCATCCCATTAGCAAGCAGCCTCTGTGTGTGCAGGCCTGGTTTCAATTGGAGAAACCAAGAAATTGCTTGGAGAAATTGAGAAACCTACAATGTCTTAACGTCTGGTCTCTGTAATCAGTTCCTTTCTTCCTTGCTGTCTGCAGGAAAATCCGCAAGCTGCTTTCCTCCTCTGAAGCCAAGCGAGCCGCCAGACGCCCTTACAAGCCTATTATCCTCCGGCCCATCCAGGCAGTGCAGCTACGCCAGCCCATGAATGATGAACCCATAATCATTGAGGATTAACACACACTGAGCAGCTCTCCAGATGACAGTGGATCTGCCTGAAAGAATCTCTCCTCCAATATATACTTGAGTTTCTATGGCTACAGCATTGAACTAACTGTTGAAGAGAGGGAACTTTTGAGGAACTGTTTTGCATCTTTTAAACCCTTAAAAGGAACTCAGCCCTGCTCTGAGCCTCTGACCACAGACTGCTCTCTCTCTCGCGCGCTCTCTCCTTCTCTCTCCTTTCTTTTTTGTTTTCCTTTTTTTTTCTTTTTTTTTTTTTTAATTTTTTGGTAGCCTCTTTTCCCCTTTGCTTCTACCCCTTTTGTAGAGACGGGGAGGGAAAGTAAGTTTAACTTATTAAGAGAATGTGGACTAGTACTTTTTAGCTTTGTTTCCTCTTCTGGTGTACGAAGAGCTAGAACCCTTCATTTTGTGACTAAGCTCTCGTTGCAAAGCCGTTTTTATGAGGCTGTGTTGTAAGATTTTTCTTCTTTTTTTTTTTTTTTTAAATTTTGTGGACGGTGCCATTTTTTATTTCATTTATATTATTTCTTTTGTAGATAAATTTCCAACCTTTAACTGATATTTGGAAATAGGAGCTGAAAGCCAGCCCCAGGTTCAGCCAGTTTTCTTTGGTCCTGTCCCTTATGTTTTTTGGATCATTTTGCACAGCCAGTTGTGCTCATGCACAAGACAGAAACAACTCAGGCTGAGAAAGGAGTGAGCTAAGAACTGAAGAACCTTGCAGAACATTACACTAACGTTGTGTGCAGTGGAGGCCAGGCTACCAGAATTAGGTGTCCTTACTCTAGTCAATCCCTGGGAGATCTGGCCCGTGGCATTTCTCCCAGTAACCAGCAGTTTGCGTGCTGCCTTCTCTCTGACATCTGGAATCCTACGTGCTGTTATACCACCAAGACCCAGCACTAGGCCCAGCAGTCCAGCAAGTGTAATGAATTGCTTTGCTCTGGCTCCAAGAGTCAAGTACGCCAATGCCCAGGGACATTTTGCTTAGAACTCTGAACCTGTTTGTGCATCAGTGTTTTTGGACACATCTCTTCCAGGACAAGACCTGGTTTCTCTTTAATTGCGTTACTGTATGTTTCCCATTTTGAAGGGAATTTAAATTACAGCTGGGTTTTCATTTGAACACATTGTGTCTGAAATTAAGTGTTTTTTTCCCCCTTGACATTTCTTGTGTTTGAGGTTTCTTGCATCTCTTGAACTTCTTATGTATTTGCAAGTCTGTATAATTTCTTTTTCATATGTCTTCTCATTGCAGTGCATTTGCTGAATGCCCTGCTCTGTTTTGAAAGGATGTAAACTATCATTTGCAACTTGTGCTGATCTGTACATGTACCTGCCTCAAGCAGACACAGCATGTAATAACCCCCAAGTCATTCCATATGTGTCAGCGGTGAGATGAGCCAAAGTTGTATTTGGGTTATCACAGTCCAACCGTGATTCTGTGCAACTCTGCTAACCCACTGGGTTAGACGGAAAGGAATCCCCACAAAATGAAAAAAATTCAGTTAACTTTACTTAATAAACCTGGAAAGTGAGCTTTTGTGAAACATCTGCTTTTTGTCTCTTCTGAAATAGCTGCCAAGACCCTTGCTCAGGGTGCCGTCTGCCTGGCACGCATGCCTCTGGGCTCCTTCCTTTACATCCCAGAGCTGTCTTCTACTCTCAAATGTTTGCAGAACTGCAGCACGTCCCTGTGCTGCCAGTGCCATTATGTTGTGCAGGGTGTAAGAGTCATTCATAGTTTGATTCCCCTCATACGCAGTTTAAACATTTCCAGCACTTCAGACTGTGAGTCCCTCCCTCCCCCTTTTAAATGTGGCAGCAGATGCAATGCTGGAGTTCTGAATGAGCCTTTTGTCCATGGTGGCTCATGCATCTTGCTGATCAGGGGCATGACTCTGGCATGTGGCAGAGTGAAATCCCTGGGGGTTAGCAGCCAAACCCACTGACATTTTAGTTCTTCTTCATTTGTACGTTCACTCCTTGCTGGTATAAGCAAAGCCGGCTCAATGTTTGGCCTCATTTGCTGCTTGGGAATGGTAAGATTTACTCCGTGAGTAGCTGTGCAACTTCGCAAATGTAAGTGTATCCTATACTGCTCGTCACATTTTCCTATCCATAACTTAAGAGCGGCAGGAGGGGACAGCCATTCCTGAAGGATACGCTACCTAGGAAGGGCACCAGGCTTAGCAGACAGAAAGCCTCCAGGCTGCGTGCAGTGGTGCAGGACTGCACCAGAGACCATTAGCAGTTTTACTTTGCCTCCATCAATCTGTAGGATTAACCTTATGTACATAAGAAATATTGCCGACTGCAGGAAGGTTTTGTAACACTTGATTTTATTCTGTGAGGGAAAGGTCTCCTAGGGATTCCTTCCTGTTGCAAAATGAAATCTGAAGAAAGCACTTGCAAAAATCTGTGTCCGAATTGGCTTCAGCCCCTCGGCAGTGGGATTTGGAGCCGATGCCTCACCTGTAGCAGAGGGCCGTACTCTGCCAAGGTGTTGAGGGAGCTCTGAAATCCCTGTGTGGTGGGGGAGATGCACTTCAGTTATCCGTGGGCGAGCTATTGGTGAGACTTGAGAGCAGCTGTTCAGGCTGCATGAAGAGCTCAGAGTAACCACTTGGGGGTGCCAGCCCTGCAGTTTCCAACATCTTAAAAGCTTTCTTGGAGCAGCTCCAGCAATTACTCTGGGAATGAGTCCAGGCAAGTAGAGAGAAAATCCTGCGCTGCCCTGACTTTGAAGGATCCCTTGCGTGTCCTTTAATATGGATGCTGTTTTTTGGTGTGTGGTAGCACACTTCAATCCCTTGTGTTTCACTGGCTTATGTTTATACCAGCTTGGGAGGAGGGATTGGAAGATACCTTTAGCAAGCAAAGAAAACTATCGGCTCTTGGGAAATGCAGAATGAATGGTAGGTCCCACCACTGACCTATCCAAGCCTGAGCTGTCACTCTCTTAAGCGGGGGCTGCTGTCACTAAGCCTCTCCTGTACCAACCACTCTTCTGTATTCACATTCATATGTTGATGGTGTGTTCCTGCAGAAATTGCCTTTGATTATTCAACCCTCCTGCTCTAGAGCCCTGTAAAAATAAAAAAAAGGTTCATACAGCTGGGGCAGTGTCCCATTTTCAGTGTCCCTTCTACCCCACCCTGCTTACAACTCCTAAAGAGCCCTTGAGATCGTAGGGGACACATTCTGGTGGGAATCACAGTGAGGGACGCTGAGCTGGCATTAGCTCCATGGTGCAGAGCCTGGCACTTGGAAGTGCTTGCCCGCCTGGAGCAGGAAATTACTACAGCACACATCTCCAGTCCGTAGTACGTTTTGCAACCTACATTTGGGTATTTTCCCTTAGCCGCGTGTCCCTGGCATCCCCATCCTTCACTTGCTTTTCTGCTTTGCAGACGTGGAACCAGACATGTCACAGGCTCAGCTCTGATCCCTTGGAGAAGGCTGTGCTTCATGCTCACGTGCATGGAGCACGCTGGCCTCGACCCACTACAATGCGTATGATGTTACAGGCTTAAAAGTAGCAGGAAGCTGGTCAGGAAAGTCTTTTAAAAACAAAACAAAAATCCAAACATTCCTACGATGCTTTGACAAAATGTTTTTGTTACAGATTTTTTTTTTTTTTCAGTTAACTTTGGAATTTTGGGTTTTTTTTTACTTTGCCTTTTGAATTTTACCAGCTTGTCGGTAGCAGCTGCCCGTGATCTCTGCGTTTCATGCCGTACCACGAAGGCAGCGCACTGTCTGTAACAGTGCTGTTGAAATAGTGTGAAAAAAAGCAAAGCATGACCAAAACTAACAATTCCAAACCTGGCATTCCTGCTGTGGGAGGTGGGCTGTAACCAGGACACTACTGGAGAGTTGTAAAGCAAAATACACGCTGAAATTTCCTTTGAAATGGAAATTCGGAGCCCGTGCCAGCTCTTGCTGCAGGCTCTGGCTCTCCGTGTGAGCGTTACACAAGCCAGACCTTGGGAAGCCTGCGAGTCTCTTTCAGATGGTCAGTTTGCGTCATGGTGGAGCTGCTTCCTACCGCTGAGGTAGGGCCCTGGAGGAGGAGGGGGCAGTTAACCTGCTCAAACGATGGCATGGGCACATGATGGTGTGCAGGGTAGCAGTATGGGAGTTGTGCAAGCCCGGGGGATTTCTGGGAAGACTAGGAATAAAATCTAGCAGATTTTGACTGGGAGGAGGAGGAAGGAGTTTTGATACAGTTACAGAAACTGGACCCTGCATCTCTTCTGGTTTTCTTGATCCATCAAGAGGGCACAGGCTTAAAAACCCCTTTAACTTAAAATAAGCGTTGGCAGCAGTGTCAGAGGGAGAACAGAGAGAGTGCTGCAGAAAGGCAAGCCACAGCATGACAGTCCTCTCTAGCTGGCAAGCTTTTGTTTGTTTGTTTTCCTGTAAATGTGCTTTTTAGTCAATAGTTTTCCAGGAGAGCCTACAAGAGCCAACAGTGATGAGATCTGCTGTGATCCCCGTGTCTTGAGCACATGTGGTCTTTACTGCCCTCCCCGAGAGAGGAGGCTGGCGTGTCCCCTCTGCCCTCCCCTTCCTTCCTGGGGGCTGAACAGAAGGGTTTTGCCCTACTCAGCCAGCTTTGAAACCTAGTGGAAGACTCGGCCTCTGATAATCATGTTTCACCTACGTAGGCTCTCAGGAGAGCGAAGCCATTGCACAAAAAGGCACACACTAAATTCAGGTGGGCTGTGGGGCCAGGGGCTTATCCCCATCTCCTCCTCAGCCTGGAAAAAAAGTCAGGCAAGGTCAGGGCTGAAGCACACTTGATTCCTGCCGTGGGCTTTGCGAGTTCATTCACCACATTCCTGGAGCGAGTGTGAGTAACATAAATTCAGCATCTTTCTGCAGACAGCTTCCTCCCCTCCCAACTGCATGGGGACTCTCCACCTGGATCCAGTGCTCCACAGGATGCTGGCAGTGTCACAGCAAGCAGATTTACAGGTCCTTGCCGGAGGGTTTCAGCCAGGTCATGCTTGTTTGGAGATTTTTCCATCTGAGTGGTTCCAGCGGGAGTGGGTTTGTTCCCTGCTGCCTGCATCTTGGCTGCCCCCTTGCTGGATGTACAAGAGGGGAGTGTGAGGATGTGGAGCCAGGCTGGGCATGTTTGCATGCTCGTTTCCCTGCATCCCAGGAAAATGCCTCTAATGTCTGGTGGGGACCAGGTGCAAATGCATTCTAATGGGGGGTGTCTTCCCTCTTGTGCTCCTGAAGGAGAAGGTGGTGCTGTAAGGGGACGTGAGGAAATTGCAGCGCCTGTGTGGCACTGGGTTACCTGTGTCCAGCCCTGTCCCTGCCCCAGGAGCTCACCAACAGCTCTGTCCTGGAGGTGGTGTGCACGTGCACTGCAGACAGTGAAAACTCGGCAGCCGCTGTGCACACTTGTCCTGCCGCCACGCCGGCCCCTGAAACGGTGTTGCACAATGGCCGGCCCAACCTCTGGTCACAGGGTGTCCAGGAGGGGCAACATGGTCAGGGAGAGCTTAACGACAAACCATTCTGCAATGCCTTGCCAGGAGCTGAACTTTGCCACCAAAACCCTGCTCTGAGCATAGCCCGTCCCTTGGGTCACCCTTTCCTTCCCCTGGAAAAGCCAGAGGAGAGCCGCTGGTGCCAGCTGCCTTCCACATGGCCTCCCCCCTGCAGCCCCGCCACAGTGCTCAGCTCCACCGGGGGTCTGAGAGCCATGCTCGCATCTCCAGCTGGTTTGCTGCCTTTTTTCGGTTAGAGCACTGCTTTTCAGGCACCTGCATCCCACCTCATGGAGGCGTCATGCCTGCTCCATGCAGGTGCACGTGCTCCACACCAAGTGTCTGCATCCTCGGCATCCGTGTGCAGCCTGCTGGGGTGCTTACTGGCTCTGGGCAGGCTGGCAGCTACTGCCCCTTGGGAAGGGGACGCAGGGACAATGGGGACATCCATTCCTGCTTGCAAGGACAAGTGGGATGTCTGTAAACCTGTTTATCACAGGCGTGACAGTGCAATCTGCCCTGCCCGATAACAGCAGGGGCTCGGATGCCTTTTAAAGGAGAGAAGCGACAAGTGGATGGTTGGAGATCCAGATAGTGGGTGCCGGGGCCAGGTGGTGACGTGCCGAGCCCTGGCCAGTGGCATGTGCTGCCTGACAAGACCCAGCTCCTGCCAGCCCCTCGGCACGCTCTTGCTCCGATTCTCCATCCTTCCATCTCTTGCCAATCCTTCCTAAGTCCCTGGGCTCCCCTTTCTGAGCTGTGTGCTTATCCCACAGCCGTCTGCTTATCCACAGCTTGCTGGTACTTTGGCAGCAAGCCTGGGTACGGAGTATATGTGGGCTGTGTCCCCCTGGCATGCGGCTGCCTCCCCGTCCCAGCCAGCCCGGGGCTCCTTGTGTTGGGGAGCCAGTTTCCCCCACTTGCAGGCAGTGTGCTGCCCTGCTCGCCCTCCTGCACAGCCCAGCCTCGGGCGGCCGCAGGGACATGGGGTTGCTGGCAGGTGCCGCGCATCCAGGAGGGCCATGCAGAAAAAAAAAATAAATTAAAAGAAAATGTTTTGCCTGGTTTTGTGAAAGGCTCCTCTGTCGCATCCCTGAGCACCCGCTGGGAACCGCTCCCAGGCCACGGATGGGAGCCCAACCAGTTTTCCCATGAAGCTCTTGCCAAATGGCGAGGACCAAGGCAAAATGCAAACAGAGCTGGGGCAGCTGGTGATCAGTGGCTATCGCTTGCCACAGCCTGGCTGCTCTGCCATTTGTCACTGCGAGCACCAGGCTGCGTCTGAAGGCGTGGGAGCTTTAAGGGTGACAGAAAGACCCAGCGTGTCACCCTGGTGGGGACCCTGACACGGGGGGGTGGAGGGGGCCAGGTGCATGGGTGCACGCAATGTGCCAACTGAGGGTCTGCAGAGCCACGCATAGATGACTGTCCTCTGGGCGAACCCAGCCAGCAGCAGGGGTTTTTTTCCTTAACCTTTTTTATTGGATATTTTCCCCCCAGTCTCTTCTTGCCCTGTAACAAATCCAACTGATCCTAGGTGCCAGAAAACATGAGACACATAAGCAGAGGAAAGCCTTCCAGCTCCAGCTTCCCCGTCCGAGTGGCTCCGTCTCAGTTCGTGAGTTTTCGTGGTATTTGCATCTGAAGGAAGAAGAAAGAGCTGAGGGGAGTCAGCACGGGAAGGGGGAGAGGTGAGCCAAAGGAGAGGCAGCCTGGGGAAAGTTATTCCTTATTTATTCCTCACTTTCCCTTAATCTCCCTGCAAAGCTCTCTGGTTGACCTGCCCCAGGATGAGGTCCCAAACAGACTCATGCCTTTCAGAGGCTCCCGGTGGAGGTGATCCCTGCTTCACGGCCAGGGCTGGCCTGGCACAGTTGGCAAAACACCCCCCGCGCATCTCACAGCCCCCCTTGGGGGTGGTTGCTGCTGCCCAGGGGATGGCCATGCCTGCTGGCACCAGCTTTAGGATCTGGGCTTGCTTCAGTCTCAGTCCCACCTAGGAAGGAGGATGCTGCAGGGATGTGGCTCCTGTATGGAGCAGAGCAGAAGCTATATCTCTGTGGCATCCCTGCAGGAAGGGGCTGGGTTAAAACCCCCCACTTTATCAAGGAGGGGGATGCTGGGCTGCCGGGTGCCGTGGAGGAAAGCCCCACCATAACCCCACACCCTCTGAGTAGGTAATTACAGGCACGGCCAGATCAGCGAAGATCAAACATCAGTGCTGTGCGATGCGATGCGTGCCGGGCCAGGGGAGCCAGCTGGCTGCAGCAGCTCAGGAAACCCTGATGCTGCGTGGGGCCGAGCGCCATTGGAGGAAAATGGGTCACCCGCTGCCGGGGGTGCAAGGGCTGGGAGGGACAGTCCCCTCGGCGGAGACACCTCCAGGCATTGCTGTGGGGAGCATCGATCCCCCTGGAAACCTCTCCTGTGTGCTGAAAGGAAGCTTTGACACCCCCTGCCAGGGAAACCCCAGCTCAGCCCTCGGATGGGGATGGAGCTCCAAATTTCTGGTGTAAAACGCATCATTTGCTGAAGATGACTCCCTGGGCTGGTCCCCAGCCCGCTCCTCCTGGCCTTGGTGCAGTGGCAGACTCGGCCCCAGTCTGGACATTAATGCAGCTGTCTGGGAATGTGGCACAGTGGAGTCAGGGATGTCCTCTGTGTGCCACTGCATGCATCTTGCGTCCCCCCCCAGTGGCAAGCTGTCCCACGGGTGCTCTCCCGTGCCTGGCACCGGGCACGCTGGCCCCAGAGCAGCTGTGCTATCCCTGCTTGCTCAGCCATTGCCACTTGAGTCATCCATCCTGCTGTCCCTGTGGCCCTGGGACAGCCCTGCCCTCAGCGTGGGAGCATGCCAAGACTAAGCCAAGGCAGATTAAGACACAACTAGTTAAAGCCACTTTGCTCCTGAACGAGTATATCCGCTCGGGATTTAGCGCATTTACAGGCAAGGATTCACACCTTTAGGTGATTTGTCTTAATTCCCCCCAGCCTCTATGTATGAAAAGCCCTTGGTGGGTGAGAGCTGGGCTGGGTGCTGGTTCTGCAGCGTGGCCAAGCCTGCGGTTCCACCCGTGCCTGCCCCACACATGCTGTTGGGTGGATGCAGCCTCTTTCCTGGCCCCCTCACCCCGCAGCTCCCAGGGCTGGGACAGCAGCTGAGATTTCCTATGGATCTGAAGGATTTAGACAGCAGATCCTTTTTGGGATGTCCCTCGCAGCATGGGAGAGGAGACGCTGCAGGTGTGGGGATGATGCTGCTGGTGCTGTGCTGGCACCTGCCTGCTGTCATGGGGTGCTTCAGGGTGGCAGGCACAGCAAATACTGCAGAGGGACCCACACGAGTGCCCGTGGGGCTGTGCTGGCAGAGGCAGCTGGCCTCCCAGAAATCAATACCTCCACAAATCCCCAGCTCCCGCAGGGCTCAGTCGCCCCTCCGTGGGGCCGGCTGGGGCCGGGGCGTCCCGGGGGCACCACCGCCACCTGCCCCTGCACGGGGACCCCGCAGGCCACAAAGCCCCACATTGTTGTGACAGCAGCTGGGTGCGGAGTGACGGGGACACCTGGGTCATTCTGAGCCGGCGGGGTGCGCGGCTGACGGAGAAACCCACGGCCAAGCATCCCCGTCCCATCCGTCCCCATGCACTCACGGGCCGGGGGTCGCCGCATCCCATCCATCAGATCCCGGAGCCCTGGGTTCTCTTCCCAGTGCTGTCCCTGTGCCTGAGGCCGGGCAGGCGCTTGGCTGCCGGCAGAGAAAGGGGGAATTAGATGACAATGGCGGCGGAGGAGAAGCAGGCTGCCGGCTGATGAATAATGCAACGGCTTCGCTTTCGGGAGCGGCAGAGTTCCTGTTTACCGACACCCGGCCCCAGCCTGGGGGAGCGGCGGTGCAGGGGTGCAGCCCCCAGAGCACCCCAGCCAAGGGTCCTCCCCTCCCCTGAATCCCCCCCTCCCGCACCCGCTGCCCGCAGCAGCCCCGCGGCGCAGGGTCCGGCCATGCGGGCACAGAGGGGCTTCCCCCGGTGCAGGGGGCCTGCGCCTCACCGTGGGGCACGTTTTAGGGTGGCCGAAGCCGGCATTCCCGCCTCGCCATTGCTTCGTGGCTCCCTGAGCATCCCTTCGCAGCAGCGGCAGCCGGAGGGATTTTTGACATGGGCGTTTCCATGGCAACAGAGCAAAATGGCGCCGGGACCCAGGGAGCTGCTGGGCACTGTGGCAAGGCAGCCCGAGCAGGGTTATGGCGGGGAAGGGCTGAGCGTGCTGGGGCAGCGAGCACATCTACTCCCTCGACAGATGGGATGGGAGATGCCTCAGCCTCTCTGCTGGGGCTGGCCCCAGGACCAGTAGCCTCACCCCGTGCCCCCAGGGCCATGGCGTGCCTGCGATGGGCAGGGCTGCCCCGTGGTGCCATGCCATGCGTGCCATGCCGTGCTAGCAAGGCCGTCAGGAGACGTGCCTTCCTCCCTCCTCTCGCCCGCCTGCCGTCACCGCTATCTCTGCTCCCCCAGGGCCTCTCGCCCTCGTCCCCCCGCCAAGGTCTCCCGTATCAGGCCTGTCGTCCTGGCTACTTAATCTGGGTTTCTCGGTTACCCCATCCGGAAAAAATGTGTCTAAGAATACCCAGTGCAGGCACAGTGCTTCCCGGGGTGGGGGGCTGTTGCCGGCCCCCTCTGCATGTGCCGCCACCTCCTGTGCCCTCCGCCCCACCCGGGCACCGTCCCACCAAACCAGCTTCTGCACAGCCACGGCTACGCGTTCCCTGGTGCTGGGGCCAGGCTCTCTGAGGGTGGCTGCTGTGAGGATGCAGCCTGTGGTCTCTCGGCCAGCGCATTTGGGGCTAGGCTTCCTCAGACACTGATTTGCCACCCCAAAGGACCACAGCAACCAGCTGTACACCCCTCTGCAGCTGCATGGTCCATTTCTACCACCAGCCTAACTGTGCAGGGCTGGGAGTGTGGGCCAAGAGCTTGTAAGCATCCCCCTAGGTGCTCCACTGTCCCTAAAAGAGGGGGCTAAGTGTCCCTTAGCTGTCTCTAAAAGAGGGGGCAAGATGGCTCCTGTGCTGTCTCCATTTCTCACACGGGCTCTGGGGCTAGGGGTTGTGGCAATGGGACCTGCTGGTCCCAGGGGTCGGTGCCAGCCTGCAAGGGTGCAGGACTCACCCACGGAGAGGCGAGGTGGCACCGCTGCTCGTGCGTTCACTGGAGGGGACCGGGCACAGAGCTGATAAAAACCCACAAGTGACGTTGCTTAAGTGCGACCTTTTGAATTCTTTTTCCCAGGACAGGGGAATGGTGAGCGCTTGCATCCTTTGGGCTTTCGGCGATGGGGAACAGGGCAGGGGAGGTTTGCCCCGGGCGGGGGCTCCGCCGGCCGGCACC
>VYXH01011146.1:70969-94235 GCA_013397275.1 Burhinus bistriatus | reverse complement strand
ACCCCGGCCCCCACCAAGACCTTAAAGTTGCGTGAAAGGATTTTTTTGAACAGAGAATGTTCATGTTCAATAGATTAAAACCTCTTGTTTCTAAGAGTGGTATGAAAATCAATGCAAAAGCTGAGGCTCAGAGTAAAAGGTAGTGTAAAATCAAGTAATCTGATCTTAAGAAGTCATGATTATTCAACTAAGTTGTGCCCACCACTTGTGCTATGTAAAACTATTATCATCTAGGATTACAGCAGAGCTGTTGACTTAAAACTCTAATTGTGAATGGCCACATGATGACTNTGGATCAGGACCTGCACATCATATGTGAATTTCAACACCGTCCAGGCTGTTCTTTAGTCATGCTAGTACTAGTAACACAGAGAATCAACTCTAAATAAGTAAACTGAAACTTAACTATACATAGCAACACTTTTTGCATTGATTTATCTATTTATTTTTAAGTATAGATGAGATTTATTGTCTGTCACATATGTACAGCCTTGTGCTTTTGGACCTAGTTTGCGGCAGTTTCTAGTGCTGGAGTTGGCATGTTGTTTGTGCCTCATTGGAAGTAGCTTAGCTGGGTAACAGTGTGTGAAAATGTCTTTAAGTAGTTTCAGTAAAAGATTGGCAAACTTAGTGTTTGTGGAAAAATGAAATTTATGCAAGGTTTCAAAGAAATAATTTACTGTATCAGAACAGTAAATTCCTTGGGTTTTTTATAAAAGTAGTGGTTTTACTTGAAATAGACGGTTATTACCCAGAGTCAGATTTTGGGTTACACAGATCTGATCAATGGCAAAAGTTGATATAAGCCTTGAAGTGTTCATTTTGCACTTTGAAAGGCAATTTTTAGTCATCAGATGGTTTAAAAGATGTTCCACGTAGAAATACTTTTGTGTGCAACATATTTTTTTTGTCTCTCTACACTAAAAAAACTTTGTTTGTAATAATAATAGTGAAGAGATGTATTTTAAAATCCAGTGATTACAGAGTAAGTTTAAACTTTCTTTTGGCCATGAATACTTGCTGTAATAGAGCTGTACAATATTCTGGNGCCACATGATGACTGTAGCAGCGGGTCAGCCTTTGAGGTTGTGCCACTTTATTGACATCAGTGTCTGCTGCGTCATTTGGCTACTGTGTTTTAATTAGAAGAATTCTTTTGGAGGTGTGTCTTGGGCTGACTCACATCACCATTTTTCTTTGGTTTTACTGTTTGCCATTCTGATGCAGAACCACATGCAGAAATTAAGTGGTTGTAGAGACTTCTGTCCACATCTGTTGCCTCATCTTCAGAGGTGCCTACTACTGATGGCTAAGGTGGCTTAGCAGCCTGTGAGGTAGCTGCAAATTATAACTTAGGCTCCTAAGGAATGCTGGCATTAACTTTTGGTTTTCCTTAGCACGCTAAACTAGTTTCTGCCTGTGTAGCAGCTCTTTCACAATCTATCATCTTATCTGGTGAAAGGAGAGTAGAAATTTCTAGAAGGACAGGCAGATGCAAGTGTGGGTGGCAGAATACACATCCAGCTAATTTTAATCTGTGTCAGAACTTCCAAGGTACCATTACATGAACATTTTCTCTCATAGCAAGCTATCCCAAGTTCCTAACTCAGTGCTGTTGGTTTGGTGCTTTGTCAGAGCAAGTAATGCAACTCTTTGAGGAGCTGTGCTGTAAGACAAGTGACTGCAACGATTTGAGGTAAAAACAAAACCATCAAAAAAGGTGTTGGTTAGACAGGTATGGTAGCACATGTTTATGGAAGGAAACGAGCTGTGGGCAAGAAAGGATTCGGCATGCTAGCTACTGCACTCCTGTATTTTATACTGGGATTTGATGTGCTTAATTTTAGATGTTTAAGTTAGTCATCTAGGCTCCTTTATACCAAAGAACAAGAAATAAGTACCTCTAGATGGTAATTCATCCTGTGTGCCTATTGATACATTGATTGGTTATAAAGGAAGCCTTGTTATTTGACACCTAACTTCTAAGCATCTGAAACTGGGTTTGGGACACAGGGAGAGACAGCTTACTGTAGGTCAGGGTTACTTTGCGCTTACTGTGCATTTAGGGGATTGTTCCTGTAAGAATTCATCACAGAGAACTAGTGCTCCATATGCTAATAATATAGTTTATTTTGTAGTGTTTTTTTCAGGTAAGCAGGCCCTCAGGTTAATGTCTGAATTGGCGTATCATTGCTATATAAAAGGAGGGGTGGCTTGTGTGAAAAGCCTTGTAGAGACAGAAATGTTTACAGTACAAAGAACATAATTTTGTCCAGTAGATAAATTTCATGTTTTCTGAGCTAGTCTTTGTGTTGCACCACTGTCAAAGACTGAGAATTCATAGATATTTCTGTTTCTGCAACCGTTTGTTAATTTCCCCATGATATTTTTGGTGGGAAGTGTAAGTCTTATCTTTTTCTTTTAGGTTGACAATTGCGTTTTTCGCACTCTCTGGTCTGGATATGTTGGATTCCTTAGATGTGGTGAACAAAGATGATATAATAGAATGGATTTATTCCCTGCAGGTCCTTCCCACAGAAGAGAGTGAGTGAGTTTTTTAGTTTTTTTATTGATATTAACACCTTTATTTTTCCTTTTTACTTGGGGAATAGTGGATGGCTCTTGGTTTTTACAAAATACAAGGCTTACCTTCCTGAAGTGCTGTCCTGATGATTTCAGATAGCAATGTCCAGCAAATCCTGCAAACAGATCCCTCTAAAGTAATAAAGCTAGGAAAAGCAATTAGTTTGGCTTTTTTATGTATACAAGGTGAAGCTCTGAAATTAATTTGAAGATAAGATAGTATAGAATAGTAATGAAGTTGCATCTTTAAGCATCTCAGAGGAATGTTTCACCTAGTTCTAAAAGAAATGCATCTGTTGTATGTATTACAAGACTGATAGTGACTGTTGACTTCCACTAATTGTAGCTGTGCCAGGAGCTCTGAGCACAGGTGTGGTTATTTGGAACAGTTTTTGGAAAATGGGAGGTGTAAGGTTAAGAAGCAAAAGGGAAAAACACAGTTCCTTACATCTGTGAAGGTTAAATTTACCTAAGGTTTTTAAGAGTAATGCTATTGCCGTATCCCAGCTCTCCTCAGATTGGAAGGCACATAGCAGATCCAAGCTGGGGAGGGAGCTCACAGGAAGCGTCCTTTTCCTGCTGAATTGACAGAAGTCATGGAGGTGCTATTTCTGTGTGCTAGGTGGTATTAGCAGTTTTTTCTGTGGCAGTGCTGGTGAATGCCTAACGGCAGTAGAGAGGTTGGAAGGGAGGGAGGTGTGAGAGAGGCACTGCTCTTTTACGGCAAGAGGTGCTGGCATGTTAAGTGGTGGTGTGGGATTAGCTCCAGCCTGGTCTCTAGAGGAGAGGAAATTCCAGGTGCCCATCTGTAAAATCATGAACATGTACTCTGTTTGTTGGATAGCTGTAGAAAGTTAGTTGTGCATTTCCTTATACTACCTGGTCTAGTTATGTACTACAAATTAGGTCTCTTACCTAAAAGCAGTTTTATGAAATAAAAGCAGTTTTATGGAGTAAGCATGTGAAAGTCAAGATTGCTGATGCTTGATTTTTACAGTAATGGAAAGATTCCTTTTTTTATTTTCGAGTCTTACAAACCATCAGGTCCAACCCAGGCATCAGGTCTACAGATATTTTTTTTTTTTTCTTGTGTTGTATTCCAGGACTGATTATAGAAAATTGGGGGTTTGGATCACATAATTATTCCCACAATGTTTTTAATCATAAGAAGGTTCCTGTCCCTTAGTATTAAAAAAATTTCCAGGATTTACATCCTTTGTTTTTAGGAGTTGCTCACTCTCTGATGTTTATCCCAGTCTTCAGGAGTGTATTCTAAAAGAACAGTGAAGTTTCCAAGAACAGGTATTAGAATAGGCATTTTTTTGTTTGTCTTTGATAGTATGCAGTAAGTCTCAGTAAAGTTTTTTTCTACATAGCCAATGTCTGGAATAGTCCCATTGTCAAGAGCCTCCTAGGGAGGGCAGTGTAAATCTTGGCATACAAATATGAGGCTAACAGTCACGGATACAGCTGAGGTGTGCTGCTTCTTTTTCTAGCTATCATCCCATCATAAGATTACAGGACAGTAGTTTTGCGAAGGACGCTTTTGGCAGTGTATTCTGTGCTTTTAAGTGGTAAATCTGCTTTTTACCAGAAGAACAAACTTCCCTCCAATCCTGTGTTTTTGTATCACATCGTAAGAACTCTGTTCTTCTTAAGCTCTCTTGCATTTGGTAGTAGCACTACTCTATCTGGTCACTTCACGCCCCCAAAAAACTTCGGCATTATTTTTATTCCATTTTTACTGCATCTAATGGACAACAAATGATGCAAAATGTAAATGATACCAACAGCAGCAAGTTGAATACTGGATGACTAAATGTTCAGAAGGGAATGTATACCCTCCTGTAATGTCTACTTGCAATAAAATGTATTGACTTTCTGTGTTTTTTTTTTTTTTAATCCTTGGCATGTGCAGTATTTGTTAATTGGCGGCCTCCCAGCAGTACAGCTCTGACGCCGTCTTTTGGCCTGTTTGAAGAAGTAGCATCTTTACTCTGCTTTCAAAGAAACCTTCTGTTGCATGCTAATAAATCCCTCTTTCCAGGGAAAACTGATTTTTCAAACATGTATAACACTGTTTTATTATGTAGTGTCTGGAATGATGAATTCCAATAATCTTGCCTTAAGTAACTGTATTGTACTTGATATAAGTCTTCGTTACTTTTGGCTCTGGGACTGAAAACCTATTTAAAACTTATGTTTTACATTTATGTTTTAAACTTATGTTTTTAATTTAAAACTTATGTTTTAAATTGGAATATATTGTTACAGAATATTGGTTCTTTGTTTTTGATTGCATCCTAAAATGAGCAAAAAGAGAATTCCTGTAGTTCTTGTCAGAAAAATAAATTTCTCTGCTGTTCATATTTGTCCCTACAAAGTTTTCATATCCATAGCATTTTGGTTGATTTTTATTTAAAGCAAATTTTTAAGATGGCAAATGCAAATTATCTTGAGAACTACTGCTACCTTACAGTCATTTTCCAGTGGATGGGAGACAGGACAGTTGATGTTCTGCAAACTCAATACCTGTTTATTTTTATCAATAACTATTACGGTAGGTGTACTGGCTGGGATAGAATTTATTTCTTCCGTGGTAGCCTGTAGGCTGCTGTGTTTTGGGTTTATGACTGAAACAGTGTTGGTAAGACACCAGTGTTTTAGCTATTGCCTGCACAGCATCAAGGCTGTCTCTTTTTTTCTTCCTCTGCACCCCTTCTCCCCCAGCAGATACAGCCAGGGAAACACAGCCAGAGCAGCTGACCCTGACTGACCTGAGGGATACTCCGTACCATCTGACACCATGTTCAGCAGTAAAAGCTCAGGGAAAGTAGGAAAAAGGGGATGATGTTTGTGGTTGTGGCATTGTATTCCTGAGTAACTCTTCAATGTGCTGAGGCCCTGCTTTCTGGGAAGTGGCTAAACACCTGCCTGGCTGATGGGAAGTAGTAAATGAATTCTTCCTTTGCTTTGGTTGTGCTTGCAGCTTTTGCTTCGCCTATCAAACTATCTCTGTCTCGGTCTGTGAGTCTTCTCTCCTTCTCTCTGTTTTCTCGTCCTCCCATGGGAGGGGGAAGTGAGTAGGTAGCTGTGGCTGCTTAGCTGCTGGTGGGAGTCAGCCCACCACAGCAGGGCATTACAGAACCTGATAGAAAATTCAGAATTCAGTTTAGAATACTTCTTAGATAGAGTCTCAGAATATGCTGTGATAGTTTTAGGTAACATGTTTGTATTTATTGATATGTGATAAGTCTGATGGCTGATGAAAGCTTCGATGCAGAGGTTTGTAGCCTTTGAAAGCAAATATATACTCTGTGAGCCTAATTGAAATGCAGTAAAGGCAGCTAAAGATTAAGGTCTGTCAGGATAGACTGTATTCTTCTATGGGTTTTCTTGCAGGTCACATTTAAAAACAGTTCAGCACTTTTGAAAGATAGTGAATCCAGAGCTCAGTACTCAAGTAGTGTAATTACAGACACTGCAGTCACACTCCTCGGCCACATTCATCCACTGTCCTGCCCCATAGCAACACTGGCACTTGTTTGACCTTGCTTGAGAGTTGGTTTAGCTTGTTGAAGTGCAGAAAAGCATGCATTTATTTACCTAAAGCACGCATCTATCTATCTAAGGTTAGCTTTGTGTTGTGTTGGTGAACTGTGTTGGCTGGCAGTGCTAGTGCCAGTCCAGTAAGGGAGAGGGAAGAAGATTGTACTTTTTGACACTGGATGCTTTGCTGGCTTTGCTGTACTAAGAAATGGCACCAAAAGGAGCGCTGAGACATACTTCATTTGTGAGGTTGAATCCCCCAGGACCCAAGCATAGCATTACACTACATCAGGGACCTAAAACTTCCTTCTGTCAAAGTCTAAATTTAGATTTGTAATAATGCTTCTTTATTCTTTAATTGTATGTCAGTACTGTTTTTGAGATCATTGTTACATGTGAGCTTTCTGATCTTGAGTTCCTTGAGCAGAAATGTGAATTTTCCTCCAACATAACCTTCTTTAATGGCTACATTTGAAGTATCTATCTGGATGTGTAAAGGACTTCTGTTTTAGAGAATGCATTATGACATATCCTAGTGCTCTGATTTATAAGAATAATTCTTTTTTAGCCTAGTTCAGTAAGAATTGGTTAAGCTTACTTTTATCTGCATGTACAGACTATGTCAGCCTGTGTTAAAGCTGTGATTTATTTTTTTATATTAAGATTTTAACGATGCATGTAAGGTTGCTTCTGTTCTTGGCAAAATCAGAAAGGCCTTGGAATCAGAGGAATATGTAGGTAACCTGAAGGGGAAGAAGTAGCGGTAAAAGTTACCAATTTTCCCATGCAAGACAAATCATAAAAGATAAATAACAAAAATATCCTGTCTGTAACAAAAGAGCTCCCAGGATAAGCCATCTGTGGTCATATCTTGGAGCTCTGTTACATGTCTTAAGGACTTTCTGGCCTAAGTATCGTGGTTTTCTTCACGGGGAAAGATTCAGCTCTTGGTTTAAGCGTGGAGGCTTTTGGTTTGGGAAAAGGGTCGATTTTCTTTAGTTCTGTTGTCAAATGGGAAAAGCTTTTCCAGGTGTGTTTTGTTCAGCTTGCAATAGTCATGCAGCAATTGATGAAACATTTATTACTTTTTGCTCTGTCTTAAGCTCTTTCAGAAAGTGGTTAAGTATGCTTAACTCTCAAAGTGAACACTAGGTGGTACCATTTCATAACTGCACTTGATGTTTCAGCAGACTGCGCTGGAGCTGAAGTGGTTGCTCCAGCAGTTTTTTACATGGGACATAAACTATGATCATATCCTTTTAATTAGTGTATGTTTACTTTCTAATTGTATTGCTGATTCTGACAGGCTGCTTGTGGTTCAGGAAAGCAGGCAAGAGTTTGATTAGCACAACTAAGCTATTATGTAGGGTAAGAAGTGCAAGTACTTTGCAATAAAATAGTAAAACCAACTTCACAGAAGGTGAGGTGATGTGCATAAACTGAAAGACAGTGTTTTTTTCCCTAATTTCCCCTTGGTTCCCATTTGGTTTTGAACTTGTATGTTCACAGGAAGCTTAAAAAAAAGTTTGAGACATGATGTCAATGTGCCAGAGTCATCTGGTTAGAAAAGAGCTGTTTTCACTTCCTGTTTTAGCACTTCCTTTATCAGCTTAGTGTTGTATTTTTTAATTCAAGAAGCGTAACTAGAAATTTAGCAATTCAGTTGTAATGCTGAAGGTCTAGGAAGCATCTATTACATGCACATTAATGACAATGTTTTTTTGTTTGGAGGAAGGGATAAAATTCCCTTTAAAGATTACGCGGCAGTCAGGGCATTGGAGAGCTATGCTATTCTTCTCTTTCTCCTGGGAGCCAATATGTGAAGTCTAGAAGCGGAGATCAGAAGTCACTGACATAAAGACTCAAAATAGATTTCTAAATCAATGATAGCAATACAGTTAGAAATCCAGTATTTTAAACTTGCCAATGCTGGGTTTTGGCTGGTAGCAGTTTAGTAGTACAAGAAAAGTTTTAAAATATTACATGAAAGTTGAACAGCTTAAAGGAATAACAGATCCTGATTTCGCTCACGTACTTTATTTTTAATCTGTCTTTTTCATAGTAGCTGTCAAGTCAGAAGCCAAAGTGACCCACTAACAGCACACTGCATGTGGGTTTCATACTGCCATTTCTACCTTGATAACGAGTTATAAGCTACAGTCTAAAAGGCCAGTGATGGGGATCAGCCTTTGTGGGATGAATCCTTCCATCTAACAACTAGTAGCTGAGTTCTGTTTGACTGCAGGGCTGTCCTAATTGTAGCACTTTTTCATTTGCAGCAGGCCAGAACAGATGTGTGCCTAGTGGGCTAGCAACTGTTTTGTGGATGAAGGCTTTCCACGCTAGTGCCGTTTCAAAGTTAATTTTGTAGTTTACTTAAGCCACAGATTCATTTTTACTGAAAATGCATCAAGTGAATGGTGTTTTTTCCACAAAGTCACCTAGGATATCTGGTATTTAAGAAGCAGGAATTCTGTTTCTACTCTTACTGATTCATCCACATTGTGTTATTTTTCAAATTGTGGTGCTTTTTGTGTGGTGTCCCTCAGGACCTTAGATTAGTACTTAAGACTTACATTTATTGTGCTTTCCAGAACCTGTTGCAACATGAAATACAATCGTTGACTCCAGGAGCTAACAGACAAGTGTTCTCTGCTGAGAAGATTAGATTATAACAAAATATAACAGTTACGCATTTTTTTTTTGTCTACAAATAAAGATAACTTTCTGTTTTCTCTTAGTGGGTATGACTATAGCATACCACTTTTTAGTGAAGGCTGAAATGACCTTCATTACACCTGTAGAATCAGTAAAAAGTACTTTTGATTGAAAGATGGAGGAAGTGGAGAATTGAGATAGGGGTTTTTTCTGTTAAATAATAGTTCATTCCATGTAAATTAGATCCAAAGTCTTGTCTGATGGAGAAACTTACATACTTTAACTACATTGAAGTACTTAAACTGATAAAAGCTTCTAGTTTAAATGTTGCATACATGCAGATTGTATTTAAAACTAGAAGCTAATGTGCTGATAAATGGTAGCAGAACTGGTAGACCACATTGCATAATGATCTTTTTTAGGACTTTCAGCTTTATAGCTATTCTTGTTTGGTTAGTCTGGTGCAATTTTCCCTGATCTCCATGAGGATTTTTAGATTAAAGGCTGAAGAGCTTAAAAAATAAGGGGGGAGATTTTAAGAACAGCTAAGTGCGGTTGAACTACAGCACTCATTAGGCTTTTACTTTCAGAGGCTGAGGAGTGAACTAATTGAGTTTTTGCCATGCAGAAGCAGATTTGACCCCTGCAAACCTGTACTTAGCTTTAGACAGTGTGCAGTGCACACTTCTGTATACTGCATGCTTAGGTACTCTGACACATTTAAAACAAATTACACTGAATCACTAACAGAAATGTTTGATAGCTACAGTGTTCTTGTACCTGTGTTTTGGGTGAGAGAAGAATGGCTCCAATAAAAAATATTGCCTTTCACATCATTTCAACTATTTCACTCTGACAGTATTGAGTTAGCTCGGTGCTAACGTAAAACTGCAAACAGTGTTTGTCCTTGTACATGTTGCAAAGTATTTTAAAACAATTCTGCTTGGGAACAGACGGTATTACCAGGCAGGAATCGGGGTGGGGGGGGTGGAATCTGTTAACTCTGGGCACTTTCCCAGGGGAGCAATCTTTCTTTTTTTTTTTTCTTGTGAGCATGGAAGACAATTCTCTGCTGGCATGAACACTGTATTTCCACCAAATAAAAAAAAAATCTGTTGCTTTGTCATTATAGCAGGATCAAATTTGCTTATGGTTTTCTTTGTTTTGTTTTTTTATATTAAATCACAGTGATAACAAACTGAGGTTGGGAATGTACTGAAAGTATTGCTCTAGTAATACTGTGAATAGTGTTGAACTAACAGGTGTTGATCTGGACTAGAGAATTATGGTTTATAATGAGTGTTTCAGCAAAGCAAGTTAGTTGAGTCTTTATTTTTTTTTATCTTTCCAGAATCAAACTTGAATCGCTGTGGCTTCAGAGGCTCTTCATATTTAGGGATGCCATTCAATCCCTCCAAGGTCAGTTAAGCATGTGTGTGGGGGAAATATTTTCAATTAGGCAATAAATGTTCATGTGTCTTTTGCATAGTATTAACTGCATAATAAAGGAATATCTAGAAAGCAGGAATTTTTGCACTGTTAATACACTGAAATGTTTGCAGAGCTTTTAGAAACACGCGTAAGAAACATACTGAAATGGTACTGCTTGAGTTTCCAGGGTAGTAAAGAACTTGACATACAAATTGTGGCTTGTCTCAGTGCACACTACCCCTTCTCTGATCTGTTACTGAAGTAGGGAAACTTCTCTAACTCAAGAACTGTCAGCTGGTAGAGGAGGGCAGAATAGCTCTGTATAAAGTGGTGCAGCACATGCCATTCTTCAGTATTCTTCTTCCTGTGATGAAACATGCATTTTTGATTGCACCTGGTATCCATTCAAACATAGGCAAGTCTCTGCTCATCCCAGTTTGTCATGACGGTAAGGTACTTTGAAGCCCATGGAACTGAGAGTCAAGAGAGTTAAATCTGTATGCAAAAAGAAAGTGCCCCTAATACAAGCGAGAGAGTAGGTTAGCAGTGGCTGCTAAAGATGGTACAGAAGGTCTGATAGGGTTGGAAGAGGGAAGTGGAGGCCAGTGTGCAGGAAGGACTGTGGAAGAGGTACAGTAGTTCTATCCTGTGTTTGAGAGTGAAGAATCAAATCTCACTAAAGAGTAGATAAAAAGTCTGGAAGGGCACTAAATTATCTCCAAGTATTTAATTTTTGTAGTGGACAGATAGCAAGATTTTAAATATGAATGAATGAATCTTGGGATCTGAAATTGATCTGATACACAAATGACTGTAATTGAGTGTAAAAATGCTTGAACTAACTTGAGTGTGAAGGTGGTACAGCAGCCTGGTTTGGCTTTATTTTTATTTACTCTTAATAGCATAACTTTGTGCTTCTGAGTAACTCGTGGGAATGTTAATCTACACTGGCGTAATAACTGCATATGCCTCTTTGCATAGCAAGTCAACAAAGTAGTCATAGCAGTAATCTTCAGAGGGTACACTTTCTAACAAGGGAAAGATAGTTGTGAAGAGGGGTTTTTTACATCTATACCCTGGGTGCTATGGTGGCATGTGACAGGCAAGGTAGTTTGTCTCTTGGTTTGCTTTGGTATTTATCCTGTTTTACACTACAGATGGTGTCTGCAATGAGCTCGGACTGTAGTAGCAAGATGAATTCATCATCTGTTTTAATTGGAATTAACCTCAGTGGCAATCCAACCACCTGCTGAGCTTGAAGGAGAAAAGGAAAACTTCTGCTTAAAACCTAAGCCAATTTGGTATCTGTACTGGTGACTTATTGGGATACTTTGTTAAAAATAAAGTTTGAAGACAAAATGGTAGACAATAATTTCAGTATAATTGTATAAGAAAAAGACTGGTTTTACTCAGAAGGAAGATGGTTGTCTTTGATAACAGTCACCTTTGGAAGTTGAGGTTGTCATGCTGTTATTGTGGAATAATAGCATAATAAAATGAATAAAGACATAATTTTACCAAACTGAGATAATAAAAATGTAGCAGTCATGTTTCCTCAAAGGTTTGGGTCAGTGCCATGTGATGTAGTACATCAAATCAGTGCATGCTTTTAGGAACCTTTTTCAAATCCTTCCCAGTGTATAAAGCTGGGAGAGTGAGTTCTGGATATAGTTCTGAGAATCCCATAAAGGCCTCTGAAGACAAAAAGTCTGTGAGACCGGCAAAGCATTATTATCCCTTCCCAGCACTTTCTGGTGTTTTAATTTAACTCTCAACTTCCAGTAGTACATGGTTCATACTTAAATATTCTCTTTTCAGGAAATGTGTTACAGCCCATCAGTATCTTATAATGTGTTAGCCAATCTGCAGAAGGAACAAAGGGGTGTAATCGTGTAACCTGTGGAAATTCATTACAAGGTCATTATCTCAAGAAGACTGTTTGCAGATGGTTGTGCTTTTTACTCAAGCACTGCAATACTTTTTTTCATTGCACCTACGTTAGAGGGATCAGATCTGCTTAATTTATTGGCATGCAAAGGTTTAAAGTATTTCCAGCATTGTTGCCCCAAAATGTTCTGAAATAACTCAGAAAAAGAAAGGCTTGGGAATCCACTGCAATGACTGTGAATTATGGTTAAGGTCTTATAATTTTTCTCTATTGATCATTTTAAAATGTTCTATTAAATCTATGTCTTGAAAAACAATTTTTGAAAAAGCCTGTAAGCGTTTTGGATTTGCCTTGAGAGTTACTATTTATTACGTGCCACGACAGTGATTTCATTCTTGAATTCTGAGAGTGCCATACCGGAGGTAGCCAAATCTCTTCTGTCACTGAGGTCCCTTCAAAATAATAGAAAAAAAGCAAAGGATATGTTAGAATTTCCAACTTTACTAAATGTTACCAGGATAGCTTATTTGGTTTTGGTTTGGGGTTTGGTTTTTTTGGCTGTTACCCTTTCAGTGTTTGATGGTAGTGTCTATGCAGCTCTTGGGACTGTAGCAGAAGGGAAGCAAAACCATATCCACTTGACTAACTCACCACATGCAGCCTTAACAAGCCTTAGCAGCCTTAACTGTAAATGAAGGCTGAATGTCACTTCTGTCAGTGCATTTAAATATGGATTGTTTAAAAAAAAAAAAGTTATCTAATTTTAAATGGCTCCAGGTTCAGCAGTCTCTCTGATTTGGTGTTACTGGAGTTTAAACTAGCCCTTTAATTTAGGGGTGAACAGTCTCCTTAGAGTTTCAGATGGGCCTAGGTCTTTTCAATCTCTTTAAAGTATTATGAATGAGTTTTAGGGGCTAGATTGAAAGCCAATACCTGGAACTTTTATGTAAAATTGAGGTAAAGAGCATATGCTTTCACTTGGGGGGGGAAAAGATCTGTTTTGTGTTCCTGACAAAACATTGTATTTTTTCAAGGCTGAAACCATGTTTGTAACACTGATGGCAGGTGTGAGAAGAAAGGTTTTTTTGAAAGTGAGACTCTGCCTATGTAGGAGTATGTTTCGTAGCATTCTTTACTAGTGTTTGGAGAGACCTTGCCTTTGCAGCGGAGAAAGTTTTTTAGCCCTTTCTGCAGTGGTCAGCAGGAGTTGTTGGTGACTGTGAGTTACGTTTAAATAGATGTTCTGGATAATGTAGTAGGGAACATTATCATGTCACTGAACCAGATTTAAACGTTAGAAAGCTTCCCCTCAGCTTGCATCTTTCAGTATTAATTCTTTTAAGAAAGGCTCAGATTGTGGAGACCATAATGGTAACGCCCATAGAGCAGAATGCTTTTACTCCATTACTGAGAGCCAAGTTAATGTTTCCTGTGTGACCTACAAGCTGTAAATATCACAAAAGGTGAAGTGTGTAGAGAGAACAGGACCTAATCATATCCCCACTTTTGTCTTCTCAGTATGTCTGCACCTGTGTATTAGATCAATTAGTTCAGATTAGTAGAGAGCGCTTTAAGAGCAGTTTATTGTGCCTGCTTCAAACGAGCAAGACAGCAAACTGGGCTCCTTTTGAATGAAACTGAACCAGAAGTTGCGCTCCAAATGAACGTGTCCATTAGTGGGCCATCAGTCCAAGGACCCAGGACTACAGCTGGCACAAATTGTGAAATGCACATGGTGTAGGCATCAATACTGTAGCACCTACTGTTCTGCCCTCCAGACCCACTCCTGTTGCATTACTCCTTCATGGAGACGTAACCTTACTGGATTAAGTGTATTTCTTCTGGTTGTTTAGTGTAAGTGTTTTAACAATCCATCCACAGTTTAACAGTTTTCTTGATGCTAGTTTCTGAGATGTAACTGATGCCATTCTTAAAATAACTTCATTCTGTTAACCTCTATGTGCTTTGCCCATGAAGCTCACAGTTTGAGGTGGTGGCAGCAGTGGTTTTTTTCTGCTCAGGCTGACAGTTTGCTTAGTTGCTGCTGTTGCTTTAGTCTGCAGTGTCTCTGAGGCAGAAATAGTTTTATTTCACTAAAAGTGGCGTCTGTTCATAATACAGAACTTAAAAAGCAACTTTTTTTTACCAAGCTTGAAGATGCTGATTAAAAATCAGCTGCTTTCACTACGATGGCTTTGATAAATTTGGGAGAGACTTCTACACAGTGCCTGAATTTGTCCTTCATTGCAGAGGCAGTCTAGCAACGCTTCTTCCTACCCATGCAAATTTTAGAGGTATTAGCAATTATCTCATGAAACTTTGAGACTTGGTGTAATCATTTGTGTTTGGAGAAACCGTTCCAGCCCTACTTTGTCATAGCAAATTATCACAGGGCCAGTTTCTACAAATTTTATGAATTCTCAATTTTATGCAAAAAGTATTGTTTTCTTGGGTGGTGGTATTTTGGTTTTTTTTTTGTCTGAAGTGTCCAATTATTCTGATTGTTGTCCCCTCAAAGACGTCCTGTTACTTGGGCTCAGGTGTTTTGTTGTCTTAATGTGCGAAGTATATATTAGTGTGTGTAGGTACAACATAAAATTTTATAAGTACTATCACAATGAGCTTGAAATAATTACATGAAGCCTAGAAGATAAAGTGAATTCCAATACACTTCAAATTTGAACAATTATTATAGTGTACAGAATATATTATTCTTGTATTATTCTTCTAGTGAATATCTGTTTTAATTTTTTTAAACCACATGCGGTGAACAAAGACCTGTTAGGCTCTCAAAAGCTTCCAAAATTCGACAGTAATTACACATATGAAACATCATGTTGGCCTTTGACTATGCCTTTTAGTAATTCCTGTATGATCTCATATTTGATTCTGATCCTTCTGTGTTTAATTTTATTGAAATATTGGCCACATTTGTTGGTATTTTTGGCCCTAAACCAAATGTTCTGAAGCATTGGCTGCATACCAGTATGTTGGACCCTGTGTCACTTCTACTAGCTTTTTTAGTAATTGCTTATATCTAGCAGTATACCAACTTATTGTATAAAGAATTTAATTACTTGCCACATGATAATCCTGTTACAAGAGAAAACCATTAGTGGTAAAGGTAGTTGTATGACCTACAAGCAGCTTGTTCTTGAGTGCTGAGACCATCTCCCTGATTCTCCACATGGTGACGTTTGAAAATCATGTCACCTGACAGTCTTTTCTGCATTACTTGTACCTAAATACTTGTTCGATGTTTAAGGACAGAAGCAGATGGCAGTACGAATTCAGCTGTGAACTTCATGGTTGTATACACAAGCAGCACACACTATGCTTTATATGCATTACACAAGTATAGTTTGTGCTCTTTATTTAAACTACCAGGTTGCAAAGTTTTACACAGCTGTGGTGTTGCTGAAACCCTGTATTTGGAAAAGCAGTGTGCCAATGCTACATACTGAAATGCTTGGATAGAAAAGGAAGTACACATAGAATTGTACATTGTCTAGGTACTGCAGTAATTGATACAATTTGTTTGGGGAGGATGGTATTACTTAGTTTCACGAGCATACAGTATGTGTGCTTATGACACTTTGTCTGCAGCCTGTTTTTACTTCAACAAGTTTTAGTGTAACAGAAATATCTGTATTCACTAAAAAATAAGGGCCCAGTTGTTTAACCATGTTTGTAGGCTACCAAAGCTTTACAGGCAATATGGAATTAGCGTGCATATAGAAAAGTGCGATTAAAAAAATAAATCTTGTGAAGAAGAAATTTTCAGTTACTTTATGTAGGCACTGTGTGGAAGATTGTCACTCGAAGGAGAATGTTGTTTGAGAACTATAGACACCTTAGAAAATTTCCTGAAGATCCAGACACATCTGTGGTAGTTAGAACATTTGGATAGAGTTTTTGTAAATAAGGTTTTAAAAAGAAAATCTGAATATCCTTAGAATAAACCTTCCTTGCTTAGTGATTGTAGTCTTCCTTTCAAAATAATATATTCAAAGCTAAAGTTGAACTTTTTCACTATATCTATTACTGATCAGTATTCCTGATGTCAGTATTGATTTGCAGATAAACTAGCTATAAAAGTGTGTAAACAGAGCAGTGGTTTACAGTTAACATTGATTTGCAGGCCCTGGCATTTTCAGTGTATTTGTGTGAAATGAGCAGAGGCATCTTCTGCACTTCCCCTGCTCCAGATTGTTCCAAGTAGGGAGAAATTCAATGTTCCTCTAATTCCAGTTTAACTTCAATTTTACAGATGTTTGGAAACATAGTTTTCTTCTTAGTTGCTGATGGGAACTGCTGGGATACTTTATAAGCAGTTGGTCCTTATACTGGAGAGCCTTTCCACATATTTTTCATCAGCAAGAGTGTGTTTTATATTTCATTTGACAAAATATGTGAGAAGCTTTAGCTGCAAAGCTGGAACATTGAGAATCCTTTTAGACAAGAACTGGTTCAAATTTGGCTTTTTAGAATAGAGAGAGACTTACTTTACTTATAAGTGAATTAACCAGTTGCATTAAACTGAAAAATTCTCTGTGTCAGGGCAAATTTGTGTCACCCTATATGTCTGGATTTTTGGAGCTGAATTGTATATTTTAAATAAGTTGATGCGTTGTAAGGGTTAAGATGCTTATAATAACATTTTTAAGGGGAGGGTATTCTGAAAGGAAGAGGTTTGGTTCTGTCAGATTTGAAATGCCTAGAATTGGTATGATAGGCCAAGTTGTTCCTTCTGAAATTAGAGCCTGTCGTCTGCTCAAGTTAGAAAAACATGTTTTATGGCTGCAGTAGCTTTTTCTAAGCTGTTCAAGGGCACAGCTGTCCTCCCATCTGTGGGGTGCCCCATGGGGAAGTTTGGGACTGGGGCACCTCTCCAACAAGGAAAGGCTGAGAGAGCTGGGACTGTTCAGCCTGGAGAAGAGCAGGCTCAGGAGGATCTCATCAATATGTATTAATGCCTGCAGGGAAGGTGCAAAGAGAACGGAGCCAGGCTTTTTTCAGTGCGGTGCTCAGTGACAGGACCAGAGGCAATGGGCACAAACCGGAACACGAGAGGTTCCCTCTGAACATCAGGAAACATTTTTTTCACTGTGAGTGATCGAGCACTGGCACAGGTTGCCCAGAGAGGTGGTGGAGTCTCCATCCTTGGAGATACTCAAAAGCCATCTGGACATGATCCTGGGCACCTGGCTCTAGGTCACCCTATTTGAGCAGATGACCTTGAGAGTCCCTTCCAACCTCAGCCATTCTGTGATATTGTGTGTGTGTGACTGAGGGATGTGCAGGGCAGGAGACGGTGATGAGGGACACTGGCAGCTCAAGGGCAGGAGTGAGAGCTGTTGAGATTTTTGTGCCCTCTTCTCAACAGAGAGTCCAGGGCTGGAAATCAGGGAGAGGAGGTGCAAGCTCTAGCATTCGCTCCGTACTGCCCTTCTCTGTTTTGTAGCTAGAGCTTATTCAGTGTTGCTGCAGCCACTTCCACCTTGTTTTCTGCCTCCATTTCCCAACTGTGTTTGATTCTCTAGTGTGAGAACAGTCCCTTGCTGCCCAGTGGGTAATACGTATTTTTCTCCCAGTTTCTTCTTAGAAGCAAAGCTTCTTGGCTTTGGAAATAAGCATGGCTTGCCTGAAAAAAGACCATGTACATATAACAATCTTATTTAATTTGGTTTATACTGCTTTTTGCATGTGTTTTTACAATGAATTGCAAAATAAAAATGGCAGCTAACTACGCAAGAATCCTAGTAACGTGGTTAACGTGGTTAAAAATTAAAAAATTTGCTTGTTTCTACTGCTCAGTAGAGACAAATAGTTTTTATCTTCTTTAAAAAAAGTTGTCTTCCAGTTGCTCCAAATTGAACCATCCCAAGTATCCAAAGTCATCTTGTTAAATGTGGTTTCTGTTGTCATGAAGTGGTACAGTCTAGGATGTGCCTAGGAAAAATAATAATTTTAGCACAGCTGTGTCAATACCGCCACCCATTATTGTGACTTGTATCATGTGACTAGTCAGCATTTAACTCTCATTTTAGCTTCTCAGTTGATGTTATTTGCTATACAAATACTTTAAGTTGTGATTATTGTTTTAGAATAGACGTGAAAGTAGATGAAAGGCTAATTTGCCATTGCTTCAATTGACAGATTACTAGTAATCCCTCACACTGCTTTCTACTTGTAGATCATTGGATTGCAAAGTCTTTGTGGAAAGGACATCCAGAGGTTTTGCTGATTAACAGTGCTTATGCAGCTGCCAGGAAGCTAGTGCCCAGTGGTGTGTCAGGATAAACTTAGAATGTGCTCAATTGTGCCTATCTCTTTGCTTAACTTGCATAAAGAGCAGTCTTGGCAAAGCTTTTTTCCAAAGCTTTGTACCGACCAACTATTTACAAGGGTAGCAGAGCTGCGTAGTAGCTTACTTTGATTCAGCAAAGTTGAGTGGGGTGCCTTCCGTTTAGCCATAATGATTGAAGGGACAGGAACTTTGTTTACCTCTTAATTATTTTTTAAAAATGAATGCTTGACACTAATATAAGATCTTACGATGGTTCAATATTTTTTTTTTTTTCCCCTCCCTTTTTCTAGGGTCCAGGTATATCTCATCCCTATGATAGTGGGCACATAGCAATGACTTACACAGGTCTGTCATGTCTGGTTATTCTTGGAGATGATTTAAGTCGAGTAAATAAAGATGCCATACTGGCAGGACTGAGAGCTCTCCAGCTGGAGGATGGAAGGTAAAAGCTATTTTATATTCTACAACTCTCCTGAAGGTTAGTAGAAAACCCAGGTATGGAGTGAAACATAGGAAACATGAGTTCTATGAAAGTAGCTTTATAGTCTTTTCTTTCTATTAGAAAATACTTTGGTGGGTAGTCAGTGTCAGTAATAAAACACATGTCAGTTTGCAGGACCAAACAGCACTTTTTGAATTGGAGAATGACAATGTTTGCTTACAACTGTAGATACCTATTACTGGAAAGTTAATAGCTTGGTTTATGCCTTGGGAATAGTAGTTTTTCTGCTCTGTCCTTCCGGTAAGTGAGGTTTTCTGTGTTTGTATTCTCTGTTTTTTTGCAGGGCCATGGAACAGTATTATGATAATGTTTGCTCTGCTTTGTGGGAGGTTGAGCTTTTAGTTTTGAGAGATTCAAGATATCAGTGTACAGGATGAATTAACCTATATATTACTTGTATAGTATTACTACACTTCATTGTGAGATTCATTCTTTTTGCATACATTTTTTTAATAGATGGTATATACCCCTTGATCTGCTTCTGTTGGTGGAGTATTTTGGTTTTTTTAATGCACGCTGAAACTGGTAGCTAATGAAAACTTCTGCTAGGGCACATGATGGGCCTGTGGTGTTAAATTTTACTGAATGTCATTTTTGAAAGAGTACTTTAAAAAATGCAGAATTATAGAAATGTTGTTCCTGAAGCAGTTATGTCTGACCTCACAATGAAATTGCTGTCACCATTTATGAGTTGAGAAAGCTTTTGTTTTGGTCAAATGGCTTTGTATCACCTAGACATCTTATATAATTAATTTTTTTAACACAAATGTTAAAATGTGGCGTAGCATGTGTTTTTTAAAAAGAAAAAACAAACATAAAACACCAGAATGTTCAGAAGGTAAGCAGTGAATATGAACTATATGATGTACAATTTTTTGTTATTTATAACAGCAGACTGACCTTAATGGGCCAAGTCCTAATGCAGGCATAGAGATGTATGTACATGTACTTGTTGATCTGCTGTAGTTTGCAGTTTCCTTGAGCATGTAGAGGTGCCTGTTCCATTGCTCTAAGCATTTCTATTGTAAGTTGAACCATTTTTGTTGTTAAAATACATCCGAAAGGAAGGAGTTGCTCCCTAGCATCCTGAAGTGATTACTTGTCGTGTTGCCTGATTACAGTAATAAGCTACATGCAGTTAACCTTTTCTACATGTTTATATCATGTGTGGCTTTAATGTACAGACTGATAACTTTTATACATGATCCTGTGTTTCGTAGTCCCTGCTGAAGAGTGCCAGCTAGCCCCTAGAGGGAAAGTTCTTTGCATGTCTCTAGTATAGAATTGTTACTTTGGCTGGAGACAATTTCCAGTGTGACAGACATTTTCATACCTATGAAAACTGCTTTTACTGCCCCAAAGGGGAAGGATGTACGAAGGCCAGAACTTGAGCTAACATCTTATCCAGGTGGAAACAGCAAGTGAGCTGAATGAAGAGACATTTTTCTGTTGTTACCCTAGTATAAGTACGGTAATCTTAGTTAATAAAAACATGTGTGATGAAACAAAAACTAAAAAATAATAATTTAAAAATAATTGTAATTATATGGTCTATTTACATTATTAATAAATGTGTGTATTTTAATTTCTGTCTTGCTTCAAATCACATTCAGCTAAGGTATCAGGATAACATACAATGCAGCTGTCACCTGAGGATGGGGTGAGATTGTAAACCACAGTGCTGGCAGATCTTAAGTGTCCTGGTTTCCCAGAGTGTCCTGTGCCATATCCAGAAAGCAATGGAGGTCATCCCCATCTGTGCTGCAAAAAGTGGGGCCTGACACCATTGCAGTGAGGAGAGATCAAAGCATCTCCCAGTAAATGTTGGAAGCTTTTCTATGCAAGAGGATAATGGGGTACATACTTGAATTGCAGGGTCAAAGAGAGAGTGTCATAGTGGTGATAGTCATGCTTAAAACGCTGTCTTTAAAGTCAGAAGTGTCTTTTTTTATCTTTCTTTTTTAGAGGAGGTCTGTCAGGAGGACTTACGAAGATAGTCTGTTGTGCTGGCTTCTTGCAAATGGTTAAATCATAAAAATATTCTGACTAGCTCTTTGAACCAAATGGAGGCTTGTCAGACAGCAAATCACAGCATTCATCTTCATTTTAAGGGTCTCTGAAAGAGCGCAGAATTGTACCTAGATAAACCAGATACAATAACTTTAAAGTATTCATAGAGTTTGGAAAGATTGTAGCCACACAAAATAAAAAAATGAATTGAAAGTAATTTTCATCATTTGTGTTAGAAATTGTAGTAATAACAATTACATGGAAAACTGATCCCAAAGTTGCAGTCAGGAAAGAAAGCCTTTTGAGCTATGAAGTTTCTAGGAAGGCAAAGAATTCTGCCAAGTAACAGTAAATGATAAAATGATTAACTCATACATCAGTATGTACTGTGATAGGTGAAAGAATGTAAGCATTAAAGTCTTTGAATAAAGATCAGTGTCATTACATTGCTGGAAATAAAGTCACCCAGGACCCTAAATGTTAACAATTGTATTCATTTTGCTTGGCTTAGTTAGAATAACTTCTTCTAAAAGGAAAACCTAGCATAGTTTAGGGTTATATTTATGTGAATACTCTAAATAGAAGTAACTCATTTTGAAAGGAAAAATTATGCAATTCCTTGAACTGCTTTTCATATTTTCTGATATAACAGGCTGTACATTGTATAATGACAAAAACATTTCTTTCAGTTTCTGTGCAGTGCTGGAAGGAAGTGAGAATGATATGAGGTTTGTGTACTGTGCCTCCTGCATCTGCTACATGCTCGATAACTGGTCAGGCATGGATATGAAAAAAGCAATAGACTACATTAGAAGAAGTATGGTGAGTATTTGCAAAGTGTTATTTCTTACTACATTTTAAAGTTCCTAGCTTTATTTCTTTACTACAACAAAAAACCTCACTGTCCAAAAGAAAATATTCTAGTAATTTCTTTCTTTTCTGTTCCTACTTTAGCAACTTGAAAAAGTACTTTTCTTCTTTTTTGCATTTGTATTTTCTTTGTAATAGTGTACTATCAAAATATTTTTATTTGGTGTGTATGTTCACTGGAAATTAAATCTGATCTTTTTTCTTCAAAACTCAATTTAAAATTGAAAGCAAGTTTTTGAAAACTGAGGCCTGATGTTCCGGTAAGTTAGAAAAAGTGCATAAAGCACAGCATCAGTGAAATCCTCACATTGCAATGATCTGTAGTCCTGCTTTTTTAATGATGCGCAGAATCAAATGAAAAACTGATTATTGACATCAGTTCAAGCTTAATAAATAAATAATGAAGTGCATATCTGGAAACACTTATTAGATGTTTGGAATGAAGGAAAATACTAGTATGTAAGTCGTTTTCCGGTGTCTGTGCAAACTGTCTTCATATTAGGTTGGAGCAAAAGTGTGTTCAAGTTTTTTAATGATGTCTTCATTAGTTTAATTGAGTTTCATTTTCCAAGATTAAAATAAATTCTTTTCAAAGAAGCTGAGTAAGCTTGGAAACTACAGTTCCCTGAATGTGAGTAAGCATACGCAGTAAACTCTTCCAGTTTGCAAAAAAAAAAAAGCCAAATTTATGATGACATACAACTTCTGTTGTAAACGATTATGTTTTAGTGATTGCTGTCAGCAGTGAGATTGTAAAATTTAAGTGAGAAACAAGTCTAAAAAAGACTTAATACCCTGCTTCAGTCCAAATTGGTTTTTATTTTATATTTATTTTTTAAGGAGGTAGGTAGATGCATAAGCATTTCTTACTGTACATCACAAGAAGCTTCCTGGAACACTGCCATAGACTAGTTGGGAACATAAATTTTCTTCTTATGTTCTTTTTCAAAAAATGTAAAATCAGTCTAATTCATACATTGTGCATTCATGACGTTAGCCTGCATACTAGAATGGAGAGTATGAACAAAACTTTATACTATCACACCTACATGGCTTTTAATGCCTTTTAATGTTTTTCTACGCTGCTTACTCCCCTCAATGCCCCTCAGCAGGAAAGGGGAGAGAATAGGAAGAGCAAAAGCAAGAAAGCTCATGGATTGAGGTAAAGACAGTTTAATCTAAGTGAAGAAAAGGGGAAGAAAACAAGTGATACAAAGGCAATCAGTCACTCACCACCTCCCATGTGTGGGCCAACACCCAGCCAGTCTCCGAGCATCAGCTGCCTTGGAAGACAGCTCCCTCCTACCCTTCTTCTTCTGCTACCCCGGTTTTATTGCTGAGTGTGAGGTTACAAGATTTATCCCCTTGGCCAGTTGGGTTCAGCTGTCCTGGCTCTGTCCCATCCCAACTTCTCCTCCAGTCCCAGCCTGCTCACTGCGGTGTGGTGAAGTGGAGGAAAAAAAAA
>VYXH01011146.1:56282-70868 GCA_013397275.1 Burhinus bistriatus | reverse complement strand
AAAAAAAAAAAAAAAAAGCCTCGATGCTGTGCTTGGTGTTGATAGTCTGCCCAACAGCTGTCCCCTACAGCCCATCTCTCCCTCGCTTCTGGCAGGTCAGCCTGTGAGCCCCTGAGATTTGTGGCCCCGCTTCGGTTGCTGGTATTCAGACCACCTGTCTTACCCAACAGATATTTGGGGCTGAAGTTTGCGAGCATTCACATATAAACACACACTGAATAGATAGCACACATCCACAGAAGATAGTTAAAAATAGGATTTAATAAGTCTTGGACCGACGGAGGTGATCAAGGGCAGGGTTCAGTGATACAAGCACGCAGACCAGCAGTCTGTTCATGCTCTGCTAGCACCTTTTATCCCCTTTCCCCCTCTGTTTTTCCTTGCTTGTTCCTCCCCAGTTTGCTTTGATCTTTGCCTTTCCTTAGCCATCCCATAATAAGTTGTGCACACCCCTGCATTCCCCAGAAAACACCCCATAACAAGTTTTATACAATGCCAGGATTTTATTCCCTGGCATCCCATAAGAGCCCTTGTTCCCCAGTAGTTAACAGCCGATGTTAGTTAGCATGGGTTTCCAGGTGGGAGAGATCTGTGTTGACTCCTTTTTGGTGGGCTTCACCCAGGCACAATGATCTATGCATTCTCCTTCCACAGTCTGAGGGAGCAGCCAAGTCAGGATGTTCGCTTTTCACCGATTAGGTCAGGAGGGTTCTTCTTCCTCTGATCCTTGCTGGGCCTTTGTTTTTACTTAGATTAGCCTTTAATCAGGTAGCTTAGCAGAAATACAAAAGGAAAATCAAATACTAAGAAAGAATAGAGAACAAAACCAAAGAGCAAAATCCTCATTGTGTTCTATACATCAAATGAACTGTTAGTTAGCACTTCGTACACTTGAGTGCAGTTTTGGTCCCAAAGGATATGGTGGAACTAGGAAGGGTACAAAGAAAGCTGAGTTGAGTTGTAAGAGGTATGAACCAGCTTGTGTAAAAGGAGCATTTAAAATACTAGGATTCTTCATTCTGGAAATGAGATGATTAGGTGGAGTGTGACAGAGGTATGTAAAGTAATAAGTAGCACTGAAAAGATGAACTGAGCAGGGAACAATTACTTCTTTCTAAGATACAAACTGGAGAGCATCATGTGAGGCCATTGGTAGAGCTCTAGCTCAAAGAATAACTTTAAGAGATCCTGTAAGCAGTGTTCTGTAGGCAGCAGTCAGCTTAGCATGTGCTAATGTGTAACAAGAGATGCTATATTTTTGGCCAGCTTTACTGTTTATTGGTAGGTTAACTATACCCTATGTTCAGTAGGACTTCTTTTTTAAAAGTGTTAGTATATTGTGAATTCACTGTGGAGTTGGTACACACATGTATTCTAGTTTTGTCTGCATTTTCTGGGTGCACACTGTTTGGATAGACCAGTATTTCAATGCACTAACTCGGTTGCAAAGTGTCTGGCACTTCTAGGCAAATACACAAAATTTTTGCATCCTGCTTGGTCACATTGTAGAGTTGAAGATGTGTTTGAAGAAGTCGGGGAGTAGTCCTTTGTGAAAATAATTTCACAGTGGTGGTTGTTCCTTCCTCTCATTCATCTCTTTCCGCAACCCTTCTTGAGATGTATTCCAATTCAAGTACCTATCACATGAACCAAGTATTTCTTAAAGTGTATTTCTTAAATAAATACAATGAATGTGAAAGTGGTATCCGAGAATGTTAGCTTGATTTTTCCTGTTAAGATTCTGTAGATGGTGCTAAAAATAGCCTATATATATTATAATTCAAAGTAAATTCCATTTGAGATTGTTTAATTTTTATTCATTGTGTAACTAACTATACAGTGAATATTGCTATAGACTTTCTTGCAAATGCTTATTCCTGTTTTGCTACAATGTTACCTCATTCTGGTACTTCCATTAATTATAAAACAAAAGAGATTGCATTGCTCAGTAGTTAACTGCTGTGACAGAAAGGTGTGGTTTTGTTTTACTGTCATATGTCATCATTTGCACATAGATGAAGACAGTTCACAAATTTGTTCTCAGTTATTTAAATTGGCAAACGTGTGAAGTGGAACTAATCTGGATGGAGAGTAACATGACTGGTTAAACACAGTAATCTTTGTAATAAGCTTCTGGATATTTTAGCTTATTCTTTGGAATTTATTCCTTTCAGTGAGGTAGTACAGGAATTGTGACAGTTCAGTACAGGTGAAGGAAGGAGGGGGTTTGTGTAGTAAGGCATATCGAGAACAGCAGAAGATTGGAACATGAAACAATGGTGTTGCTTTATTTGGAAAAGTAACTGTTAAAAAGAACTGAATCTTCCTATAGAATGGGTAGCCCTCTTGTTACTGCCTGACTAAAAAATGTTTATACAATATTGATCACAAAAATAATTCTGGATCAGTTTTATTGTCAGTAAAATAATCAGGTTCCAGTCACACAGTTTCTATCAGCATAGGTTGATTTTTTGGCTTTCACATTCGGAAGTCAGATGCATCACTAATCAAAAAAAACAACAGACAGTACAATGCTGAAATTTCGAATGACATCCACAGACTCTAAAATACTGCTTTTTGCAACATTGCTTGGTTTACCACAAATTTGTTTTTTACGTAGAGATATTGCAAGAAGCTTTTAAGTATAGCATCTGCTTCTTCTGGTATAGTAGAGTCCTCTTGAAATGCAGGTATATGAGTCTGTTGACAAGTTAAGTTGGTTGTGAAACTAGACTGTGAAGCAAAGATTGTACCCAACTGGATTTACACATTTCCTCAGCATAGTATTTAATTATGCAGTCTTCATGTTGCAGTAACCTAGAGCCTCTTTTGCATATGATTTCCTGGGTCTCTTAAAAAAGACAAAAATATTTCCCTAGTTCTTTAATGCACACAAGTCCCCAAGGAGCAGCTGCTGTCTGTAAATAAATAGGCAGCAGTCAGCCAAAGGTCAACTATTGTCTATTAAAATTTCAAGCTAATTGTGCAGCCCAACATAGTACACTGTCTGGGATGCACACTTAACAGCTTTTCTCTGGAGCTAATTACTTTGTTATACATAAAGCAAACCACCTCCTCTTACAATTACTGTTTGTAGAGTTAATTAGCTTTGCCAGCCCAGCTTTACTAATCAGCTTGCCTTTGCTTAGCAATTACTGGGCCTGTGGAGTGTGGTAGCAGATTTGGATTGCAGTCTCAAAAGGCACTGCAAAGAGTTTAAAGTTAACTTGACACTGCGTGTTTCAACAATCAGATGTTCATAGGGATCACTTAAAATTGACTGGTTCAAACTTCAGAAGGTCAAGCTGCAGCTTGAAGTGTGTATATCAATGTTAGTCTTTTTAGTTACTTCAGCTTGCAGCAACAACTTAAAAACTGAGGAATATAGTTTTTAATGTAGCTTCTGTGTCTGCTACCGTTTCCTTTTTTCTTCTCAATGTCAGCTTTAAAAACAGATCTAAAAAATAATCCTTAGGTCATTCCTAAAGACGTGCTAGGTCCTGTAGCCATTCTTTGATTAGGACTATGGGAGTCATTAGTGGTCTGTCAAGGTGTCCTGTATCTACTAGACACTGTTAAATGTTTTGGAGAAACCATGAGAAATTCATAGTCAGCACCTGGGGGAAGGGGGTTGGGATGTGAGTTAAAATTGGTTTCTAACTGTCTGATCAGATATTGAACCAATCATTGATTGAGCAGTTAATGTAGAAGATGTAGGACCTGTGTGATTTAACTTTGAAAGTTAAACTTCATTTCTGTTCCTACTAAACAGTTTGGTATTTGTCCAGTGATAATTTATTACTTATTCTATGAACTCTTGTTCAAATAAAATAAACATTTGTAAATGTGAAATTGTAAAATAAACATTTTCCATTTTATGAATAACTTACTCTGATCTCTTGTTTCTTATCATGCAAAATGATGTAATGAATTTTTAGGAAAGATAATGATTCCTACATATACAGCATCATCTGCTCCTAGATTGCTCATAACAGACCTGTACTATATTCTTGGTGCTTTGTTTGTCAGACTCAAGTTTCTCCTTTTTCTTTCACTTCACAAAATGATTTTTTAGTATTGTTAAGGTATTTTTAACAGTAATATTTTATAGGGCAGGTTTAGTCCAATAATATGCTTTATTATGTTGTCACTCCTGGTTTCTTCCTCCTCACCCTCTCCAGTCTTCATTTTATTAAAGCCTAATGTTCTTGCTCCATACTAAAGCATTTCTTGTACTTAAGTATTGTACACATACATTTTGCCTTAACCAGCTTGTGGGTTAGAGGCAGACTTAATTTATCCATTTAATTTTGTTTGAAATTACATGTCCATTTTTTCTTTTTATAAAAAAACTAGGTTGGTGTGGTTTTTTTGTTTGGTTGGTTTGTTTTTTTTTTTTTTCTTTAGTGGTTATCTGCATAACATGCTTTCCTTTTTTGGCAAAGACATGTTTACCCATTTTCAGACTTTTAACATACATCACAACTAAAATGAACTCCATGACATGAAGCCATCAAAGCTGTCTGCATTGAAACAAGGCTGATTTGTTAACTGTTTCATGCCAAGTGCTTTTTGAGTCATAGGTTCAGAATTTAATCATGTTAAATGGTGATTATAGTCTGATAATTTTGCTGGTAAACTGAGAAATTGTAATGTCTGTGAAAGTGATTTGGTTATAAAGTAACTGGTTTGTGGGTTTTTTCTTCAGTCGTACGATAACGGCCTGGCACAGGGAGCTGGACTGGAATCTCATGGTAAGAAATGTTAAAATGTTCCACGCCGATTTTTCAGACTGGGATTGAAAATACTGTGAGAGGTGCAGGGTATGTCATGCCTTTCCTTCTCCTCTGATTTTAAGGAAGTGGGATGAGGAGGAACAAATCCAAAATACACCTCAGAATATCATCTGTCTTCTTGCTTTAGTTCCAGCTTAATGTCAGACCCGGTGGCTCTTGATATATCAATACTATTAATCTTACCTCATGAATGTTTTGTTGAAAGGTGTTGGCTGTAGTTCTCATCTCTTGCTGACAGAGCAAACTTTTTCTACATGTGCTATTGCTACTCTGTGGATTTATCTGCAGATTTTGTGCAATGCATCTGATAATCTCCAATTTCAGCAGCTATTAGTAAAACCTAGAAACGTTTCCTCTGATACATTACAGCATTCACTGGAGGCTCAAATCTTGAAGCAGCAGTTAATTTTTATAAACCGTCGATAGTTGTGAAGATAAGAATTCCCAAGGGACTGGTACTTTTAAGCAAAATGTTTCTATGCCATGAAGTAGTGTTCTGCTTGTGGCAGAAACTATTGACTTTTATGTGACTGATACGAAATCTATCAAATGTTTGCTGGCTTTATCGTTAGTATTGAGCTTTAATATAATTCCATCTGTTTTATTCCTGCAGGATGGGTAAATTGAAAAACTTAAATTATACCCCTACGTATTTAAAAAATTAGTTAACTAAGTTAATGTAAGATGCTAGTAATAACAGATAGCATTACTTCAGCATCCTTCTCCTGCTACATTTCAGTATCAGAACTTACAGTTCCTGGGGTCTTCTAGCACCGGGACAGTGTAAGAAACTTTGGACCCCAAGTCATGTATCAACAGCTTGCTTATGGTCTTTGCCAGGCTGTAATTTTATCATATCAAGTAATAGAGTCAGGATGGGTTTTGATGGGCTTTAAAAACTGATGGCCATGATAGACAGGCAAAGAACATGTGTTTCTCTTCTAATTCCAAATTTTACTGTGCAGTTTCCTTGGCAACAAAAATTCCTTAGAAGCATAATATGTTTACTACAACTGTGAGAGTTCAGCAGTCTTTTCATGGCATTAACTATGCCTTTTTCTTAAATTTTTTTTTGGCTTGCTGCGCATCAGACACTCCAGTCTGTTTATATCCTCTGGGGGATTCTGTCTGAGACTGCCTTTGGCATCTCTCCTGATCACTGGCATCCCAATAGCTTTCTTTTTTAACTTACGCAAGAAGAAATGTTTTCTGTTGCATTGCAATTTACTTATTTCTGGACTGCTATGTAATGTAAATTGCACAGCATTGAGAGGCAAGCCAGCTTTAAGAAAATTAATTCACATTTATCTGTGCAAGAGTTGGATTGAGGTTTTTTTCCCCTTTGACACACATGCTGAAGTAAAGTGGCTTTATTTATTTGGATTTTAGACTAAAATTAACACTTTCATACTTCTAAAAATCCATTGATTTAATTGTTACTACCCTAGTTAAAGTTCTGACTGACATCATACAGGCCTCAGTAAAAATTGGGGTATCAAACCATTGCAAAAACAACTCTCTCTTCACAGGTGGCTCTACATTTTGTGGTATTGCATCTCTGTGTTTGATGGGTAAACTGGAGGAAGTTTTTTCAGAAAAAGAACTGAACAGGATAAGAAGGTGGTGTATAATGAGACAACAGAATGGCTACCATGGACGACCCAACAAACCTGTAGACACTTGCTATTCCTTTTGGGTGGGAGCAACATTGAAGGTAGTGTACAGAACAGCTACAGCATAGTTGCTGACTTGTTTTGATTTATTTAAGCATCATATCTTTTCTTTGCTTGAAAGAGTTACGTATTTGGCACAAGTGCATGCATATGCAGAGATCACTGTAAAGGTCTTTCATCCTGCAAAAATATGGGATATGGAGGTTCACCAGATTAGTGCTATCTCTGCTGTCACTGCTTATCTCATAGATAGGGTCTATATTTTAGTATTAAAAATACTAAGATTTAGTATATTACTGTAATAGTCTAATTTCTTTTCAGCTCTTGAACATATTCCAATATACAAATTTTGAAAGAAACCGAAATTACATCCTGTCAACTCAAGATCGTCTTGTTGGTGGATTTGCCAAGTGGCCAGACAGCCATCCAGGTAAATTTACTTTTCAAAATTATGGTGAGTGTGCGTGTGTTCAAAGCTAGAAATACATTCCAGCAGTCAGACATCCGAGGGGTATAAAGGAATTTTTCTCCTCAGTCTCCTTCGAAAAATGGAAAAACAAATGAAAAAACCTCCCTTAAAATACGAGATTTTCATGATTTAAGTGGAAAGAGGGAGATGTAGTTTTCCCTTGTTCAGCCACAGAGCAAGTGAGCTGTTGTTTAGACTATTGCTAAAAGAGTATCACTGTCTATTCAGAGCCGTTCAATATCTGTTTAACTCTTCTAGTTAAAGGGAGTATTGTGCAGTGGGTATCTCTGTAAATCATCTGAGTAAAATATTTCAAAACCCATGTTTCCTTAATAAAGGAATCCTTTAAGCTTATTTGGAAGTCATTAATGTATGTAAAACCAGTCAAAGTTTACATGGTTACATATTATGACTTACAGATTGTGGTTACACATAGCAATTATATGTAGTATATCTGAAAGTTAATTGTTATCCTTGTGAAAGTGGATAATTTGAAGTTGTGAAAAACTTGAAAAGGTGCTAAAATCTTTTAATTTGAAATAATTTTAAGAGATACTAGAAATCAACAAAGGCATTGCAAGCTTGTGAAACCAAACCTTGTGCCAGTAGTGCTGCCCAGTGGTATTTTGTACAGGGAAGATAAGCAGTCTGCAGACTGACCAAAGAAGATAAAAATTTAGTCATAATAAAGGCTGAGTCTGTTCAGAATCTGTGCCCTGATATTGCACCCTTTTGTCATGTCATTTTGAACAACAGTTGAGAATTTTTCAAGGTGGACCCACACTGGAAACACAGTGCTTGAGATAGATATGCTCCCCCCACTCCCCTGAAAAAAAGCTTAGGATTCCTGAGGACTTAGCTGTATTTAACTCTGCATTATATAGATCAGTCAGTATCACTTGGAGGAAATATTTCCGTTTATCTTGATGAACCATTTAGTGAGCTAGTAATTTAAAAATATCTTTAAAACCCCATTCATGTGTGCAAAGTTCCTTAACCTGTCTTTTAGCATAGTTGTGATTGTTTCAGATAAGATTTGAGAAAGACAAGACTACTAATAAAGCTGTTTTTTTCAGTCTGAACACTGCTGTTTCCTATAAAGCAAGCTTTTGCTGTCCCTTTGTTTTGTTGTGATAGGTGGGCTTATTGCAGCATTCTTTCCTCAGGCAGGTAGTGACATAAATCCGTGTTCATGTTTGAAGGAGAGTAAAAAGTTAATGCAGTTCCAATGTGAAGAATGACTATAAATGCAGCATTGCAAAGATTGTTTCTATGGGACTGTGATTTCATTGTCACACGTACACAGCTGAGTTTCCTATAAACTAGCACCTGAAAGGCAAGCTGTCTTTTGATTGTTGTATATCTCCACAATAAAGATCTCACACTGTACTACCATGAAGTATCTGTGCAGCTCGATTGTTCTCAAAAGCCTTCTGTTGATTAAATGTGTACATAGTCCTCTTGACTTCAGTGTAAATGCGGTATTTGAAGGTAACAGAGTGTGGTATGGGTCATCTTGCAAATTAGTTATTAGTTCTGTTGAGACTCAGTATGGACAGAAATGATTCATGCACCTTGAAGCATTTAGCATTTGTAAAGCTGGTAACAGTGGCTTGAATTTGGTTTTGTTGTAAAACTCAGATGTGACAATATTCTGGGGAAAACTTGCAAAGTAAGAATGTGCCATTTTTTCCGAACGTCCTTTCTAAGATAGATTCAGAATTTGAACTTCTGTAGCTCCTACTTCACAAAAGCTCTGTTTAAATTTGGATAGTCAACCTGTCTTCACTATGCAATAATGCTTTTAGGAAGAAGACTAGAAGAAATTGCAGGAAACAGTCAGGTACTTGTGATAATCTATATATTACATGGACTTCCAAAGTTGCAAGTAACTTTTAAAAACTGATGGTTCAGGGAAATATTTTTTTGTAGTCCTGATGTTCCCATGCTAACAGACGTCAATACATTGGTGGTTCTGGAGGCCAGCAGCATTATTTAACACTTTTTCTTGATTTTAAAATTGTGTTTGGACTAGCGTGCTTATTGAGCAGTGAGCTTAGAAAACTTTATTGCCTTTCAAAATTAATTTAAAAAGTCAAAAGACTCTTAAAATGCTAGTAATCCTCTGAAAACATAAACATAAAGAAATTAATCAGGATATGACTTGTTTTGTTTATAGTGATCTACAGGTTATGAAATATAGTAAAGGCTTTTATCTGAAAAATCTTCTAAATATCGTTGTAGTAGTAGTATAACTGTTTTTATAAAGCAGGTATGGGCAATGGATTAGTAGGGAGATTCATACTTCAAACCAGAACTGAACATGTATTGTATTTGTTCTGTTCCCTGGTTACAAGTGACTGATATGTGTTTCTTGTTAAGCAGTTAGATCTGCTACCCTGTGTTAATACTACTTGTTACAAACATTAAACCACATTAATGTGGTTTAATGGAGTTCATTTTCTTCCTAGCAGCCATATGGTGCTGTGTTTTGGATTCATGACCAAAACAGCATTGACAATGCCCTGATGTTTTTGCTGCTGTGCAGCAGTGCTTACACAGTGTCAAGGGCTTTTCTGTTTCTTATGCTGACCTACTAGCAAGCGGACTGGGAGTGCACAAGAAGTTGGGATGGGGCACAGCTGGGACAGCTGACCCCACTGACCACAGGGGTACCCCATACCACATGGCATTGTGCTTAGCAATGAAAGCTGGGGGAGGAAGGAGGAAGGGGGGGGGGATGTTTGGAGTTGCAGTATTTTTCCAGGAAGCGGCTAAACACCTGCCTGCCGATGGGACATAGTGAACAAATTTCTCATTTTGCCTTGCTTGTGCCTGCGGCTTCTGCTTTCCCCATGAACTGTTGTTATCTCAACCCATGAGTTTTCTCACTCTTCCTTTCCTCTTCTCCTACTGGGGATGAAGGGGGCGAAGTGAGCAAGCAGCTGTGTGGTGCTTAGCTGCCTACCAGGGTTAATCCACAACGTTTTGCTAGAACACATACCTAAGCGATTTGGGGGTTTTTTTCAGACTTGTGCATAAGTCATGACTAGATTTAAATAAACTTTTCTTTTAAATTACTAGATGTACTGCTGCATGCCCCAGGAAGCTGTGCCGCAACTCTGATACATCTTGCTTGTTATCTTTAAATGATAAGCAATATGAAAGAATTGGAAGCACATGTAAATTACAGGTTATGCAAGAGAAAGATCAAAAAGTTTAGCATAAGAGAGTGAGAGGATGAAAATGAGTGTGCACAATTACTACATGTAAAATACCGAAGTGAGATTTGCTCTTGTAGAAGTATAAATACACCTTATTTTGTTTTGTTGTTAAGACAGCAGCCGAGCAGTTGCGAGGTTGCATGCTGCATTCTGTATTTACTTATGAAACAAAATGTTTGGACCTATGTTTTTTGACCTTGAGAAGCTTGGTGTATTTCATAGCTTGAAACAGAGGAGTACACCTGCTGCATATGTGTTTGGTTAGAACTAACTTGAGTATTAAGTTAGCATGGATTTGCACAACTGTTGAACTGTGGGGTTAAAAGCACCAAATAGCTGTATACAGGTAATTAGGTTTATACATGGCTTTTAGTGTGTATCAGTGCAGCTGTCCACAGGAGTTAATATACTGTATTTCCTAAAGTTGAGGTCGCCTTGCCTGACATACAGCCCCTATTGACCTTGCAGAAAGTATTGCTGAGCGTGCTTTTGTCTGCATGTTATTGCTCATAAGTAGAAGCCTTCTTCCAGAGTCTCTCTATCCAGATACCTTCTTATAATATCATTTTAGTCAAATATGAATTTACTGAAAAGGTTACTAAGTGTTGAGAATTTGTAAGGGGCCCATTAAGTTCACATCCTCTTTCCATCTTTAGCCTGTGATTTCACGGGCAGATAATCCAATCTCATGGCTTGCTGCTGCCCAGAGGAGGCAGACTGACTTCGCTTCCTCCCAACTTCCCCAAGTACAGCTGCATGTCCTTTCCCCTTTCTGCACTAGCTTTGGTGTATATCAAAACCTTCTGCAAACCATTTTAATTCACTAAAATGTCAGAAAACTGTCCATTTCCTCCTGCTTGGGTTAATTTTCTTCCATGTTTTTTCAATTACTTTAGATGATGGAGGGTGTTCAGCAAGCTGTAGTGCTGGTATAAGGTAGGCAGCAGGAGCAGCGTGGGACAGGGGAATAAGAGCATCCCTTTTTGGTGGCAGTCATCTGTTATGGCTGATCAAGCCACCTCATGAATTCCTATCCTCAGGGTATTCTCTCAGGAAGGGGGGAAGCTAGGTAAAGTAATAACTTTTCAGACTTCTAAATCTTGCTTTTTAGCAGCTATTGGCACTAATTTTGGTGTTTTGGTAGTCAACTGTTCATCAAGTAATCAGCCAAAAATTCTTTCATGTTTGGAGGGGGAAAAAAAAAAATGCTATGTGGACAGAAATTATTTCCAGCGCCTCAAATTCTTTTGCTGTTTGGCCTGAGCACTCAGAAGAAATAAAGTAGTGGGCAAGAATTGTTATAAAACAAAACTAGACTTTTGTTTTAGAGATTGCACTATCAGTTCATGCTGGTGGCTTTGGGCAGAAATCTATTTCTTCTGTCAAAACCCAAGTTTAAATGTAGCACCAGTTTGTTTTCCTTGGCTGTAATTATTCAGGGGTGTTGGAATCCATGAACGCTTGGCTGTGACAGCCTGACATAACTTTCTTATTCTTTTTCTGTCTGTCTTTCAGATGCTTTACATGCCTACTTTGGGATTTGTGGCTTGTCATTAATTGGAGAAACTGGTATTTGCAAAGTTCATCCTGCCCTGAATGTAAGCACAAGAACCTCAGAGCGCCTTCACCACCTTCATCAGATCTGGAAAACAAGAACTCTAAAGACGACACACACCTCTCTACATGACTGATTTAGACTTGAATTTTGTTCTGGTAGCATAACTGTAGCCCAAGGTTAAAAGCCATGTATAACCAGTGCTCTTTTAAGTGCTGAAGTCATACAATCAGATCTGTGTTGCTGGCATCACTTCAATAGGGAGTTGCCTTTAGCAGGTTATTCTGCATTGTGGAAAAAAGGAGATATTTTGATTATATAGAAGTTTGTCGCCACAGACTGTAAATGGCTCTTCAAATGGCTTTACTTCTAAGAAATCCCTTGAGGCGTTTAAACTTCATTTCTTTAAATTTGTGCATACTGTGTCAAAATATATAATGGGGAAAGCATTTTCAAAATCTGTTTACATATCGTAGAGTATAGCACAGAACTTTGGAGTTCTTTATGATCGTAAAGTTTGACATATTTTTGGGTAGAGAATCTCCCATATTAAGTTTCTGTTAAAAGTTACCTTTTATCGTCTACTTTCAGATTCCATAAACTTTGTTAAAAAATAAAGTAAATAAAAATAAAATTATTTTGTTCAATATACTGGACTTTTAAAGTTGTGTGGCCTTACTAATTGAATGTAATAATTCTTATGAGTAGCTTCTACACAGATGAAGTGGATCGTTAGCCAGACAAAGAGTTTTCATCTGAAATATTCTCTTCATGTGAAAGTCAATGAGAGTGTGGTGTATTGGTGTATGTCAGTAAGAGATATTCAGCACAGTCTTTTGGAAGAGTACATGTGTGTGAGAGTAGTATTAGAACCTGTTTCCGAAGTCAAGCCTTTGTAATACATTAAAATTGTACAACTGCACTCTGGTTATTTTTTTTTATATATACTTCCCTTTTAGTGTGAAATAATTCCTAGTTTCTTAACCATTCTAGATAAAGAATGAAACACTGGACTTTAAAATAAGTGGCAGTGGTTTGCTGTTAGAGAGATGATGAACATTCTTGGCTTATTTAGTAGTAGTGCCTTACTTCCTGTGCTTGAAGTGCTGCTCAGAATCAAAGCAAATAACTTTGCAGCTGTTGGGTTTGTGGCAGGTCAGTTTGTGCATTTCAGGCATAGACTAGACCCCAGGATGTCTTTCTCCTTGCGAGTCATTAAGGCACATTCTGTTTTCTAAAGGACTTCCATACACAGTTAACTGAAGAACTCAAGCCAGATTAAGTGCACCATTTGCCACTGCTGAGCCCAAAGAGGCAGGATATAGATGTTTTCAGTCAGCAAAAAGAGCTTCAGGAATAACTGCGGTTCTGATTTTTGCAATGCAGTGCAAGTGAAAAGGGTAGAATAGTTGTATTGCTATCATACATGTTGGAGAGACCCAATGGGCATCTTCAAGCTACCAGAACAATCCTCGTGTCCAAACATGTAGCAGCCTTCCTACTGAAAGAAATTGTTTTTATTTCTGTAAGCAGATTAATTTCCATGGCAGCATTGGGAAGGTCATCAGTGGTGGTAGTGTGCTTGTAAAAGCAGAGAAGGAGCATGGAGCAGGGCTTGGAAGTAAGATGTATGATCTAGGCGTGTCCCAGTAGACAGTTTCCTTGTAGGAGGAAAGGCTACGTAGCTTGGAAGAACTGTAAGAAGTCTGGAGTGGTGGAAGCAAGAGGACTGTAGGGCTAGTATTGGGGAGGGGGAATGAGATGCTTGAGTAGGACGGGTGCAGAGGAAGAGAAAATACTAACACTGGAAGATACTGAGGGTCAAGGCAAGAGAAAAATAGGGAAGAGAATGTGGAGTAAGAATGGAACCAAAATGGTGGAAAGGATTTGAGCTGCCTAGGATAAGTGCATAGATTAGGGGGCAAGAGGGAGGTACTGACTCAAGTGATGTGAGGGAGTGAAGTGAGGATGATAGAGCTTGGGAACTGGTTTTATTCCCCACATCCTGAGTTGACCTGAAATTCACCTACAAATAAAAATACATAGTAGCGAGAGGATCTGCCAGGCTGGGGATGCACTACTGCAGTTCCCGTGGGGGTCCACTTTCCTGCAAGGGCTAAATGGGATGTTGGTCAGCAAAGACTGAGATAGCTTCCCTGAACAGAAGACTCTCAGGTCTTGGGAGCAAGGGAATCCATTGGAAAACAAACAAAAAAAACCCCTTTGGGGTTAAAGTCATTCAAAAGAGTATATTCTTGTCCTTGACATCAGATGGTGGCCACCCATGGTACAGTGGGGTGGGTTTTCTGGAACATGGTAAAGTTACAATGAAGATGAGATGTAATTGTAGCTATCTGTCCCTGCCTGTGCCTCTGTGCTTTGCTGGAGAACCATCTACCAGTTTTTTAGCATTTAGTACACCCTCTGTTAGAGGAAATAGCTTTGAATTTCAGAGAAGTTGAATAAGGTGCTCTAAATCTCTGCTGGGAAACAGCGCAAAGATTGATACTGACTTACTTTGCTTCATGAGGAATGATGTATTTGATTATCTTGGGCCAAACCTGGACTTGCAAAATCCTGAGCTTCCCTATCTGTGACCAGGTTCTCATCTGTGAGGGACATCAGGGTAGAGAAGCAGAAGGGGACAACAGTGAACAATCGTATTCTGTTAATAACTAGTTAATTTCTTATGGCAAGTAATTTAACAGTGTTCTGCTTCCAAAAGCAGCTAATAATGTCTTCCTTTGGTTTCTGTACCAGTAAGCTACCTTGAGTTGTTATATGGATTTTACATTTCACATCTCCTTGGGCCTCAGTTATTCTGCAACTTCCTTCCCGGCCCCCCCCCCCCCCCCCCACACAACACCCA
>VYXH01011145.1:0-12360 GCA_013397275.1 Burhinus bistriatus | reverse complement strand
CCCGCCGCTTTCTCTTTCCTGCTCCTTCCCAAGTTTATCCCCTCGTAGCTTTCCTAACGTTTCACGTGCACGCAGTTAGCCGCCTGCCAGATTTTTAAGAGAAGATGTGCACTGTGGCATCTTTCCCTTAACTCTGGCTGCAGTTAGTAGTTGGCTGCTCGGAACGCAAAATGAAAACAAAGTTTTGTAGCACTTCTGAGTCAGCATCTCAGTAAAGCCATGCAGCCTGGAGAGAGACTGCTTCTCTTGTTGCTGATAACTACAGCCTTGCGTAAATTTTTGACTTGTTGGTAATAACAGAAAATGTTACTGTTATTAAATCATAATGATAAGTAATTTTTAAGGCTTTAACTGCTGTTAAAGTTCTTTGGAATACTTTACACAAGCAAGCATAGTTAACATCAGTAAGGCTACTGTCGTAGAAGTATTTGAGGAATGTATTTGCTTCTGTGTACCTGCATTCTGCGTTGGCTGTTTGTCATCTTTTTTAACTACTTTTAAGAAATTTATTGAGCTTGTATTTTTGAATGTGGTTTTAAATATTTTAAATGGGATATTGAGCATTCAGAACTACTAAAGAAGCGGGACTTTTATATAAAGTCTGTGAGTGGAATAGAACTTCCACTTGAGTTACTCAAACATAAAATGAGTTAGAACGGTGACTAGAAGCAATGATCTTGAGCACACACATATATAAATATATATTAGATTAAGGCAGTTGACACTTCCTTAAAACTAGATCAGGATGTGATGGCCAACAGCAGGAAAATTCAATATGTAATGTTATTATTGTAATTGGAGTAGTATTATTAGCTATACTGAAAGTTCTGTGAGACCATAATATGAATAGCATATGAGTAAAAAGCATTTTTGGCCTGAATGGTCTCTATGAGTTTATGAAGTTTCATGGTATTGTCTTAAGAGAGATAAACAGACAAAGTTTACTTTAATTACCTGCATATAAGGAATGAACACTTAGCATAATTGCTGAAAAATTAGGTGCCTTAAGACTCAGAAGTGTTGGTGTAAACAACTGTCTCTTTCAAAGCTGGAAGCAGTGCAAAGAGGGATGCTGCTTTATTATTTTGAAGAGGATTGAAAATTTATAGCAGTTTCCTTCAAAACTTCTGAAGAAGTTCTTACATAGAAAAGGTTTATTAAGAATTACTTCTATGTGGCTTGTAAGCCTAGGATTGCAACAGAGCACTAGTACTAAGAACTAGAAGGGGAAACCAGAAGTGAGAGAGAAATAGCCTGATCTGTTTCTTTTCTCCATCCTGAAAGCCTTAAGAAAGTGAACATTAAAGAACAAAACAACCATGTAATGCAGTGATTTTCATTGTAGAACACTGACTTTGCGGTGCAGTATATTTGCATCTTTAAAACGTGTTGAATCTAATGACAACCTTTCTAACAGTTGACAAAATGCAGTTAATAACAGTACTTTTTTGATGACTTATGAGTATCCTCTTGAATAATGAAAAAGTGTCTGGTGGACCACACAGCCGTCACAATGGCTTGTCGATTAATGGGATCCATTAGAAGCATTTTGTTATTTCTGGTGTTATTTTCCTCAATATTTCTTGAAACTCTGCTGTATTTATTCTTCCTTACTTGATCAAGTGCTAAGAATTAAATTAGTTTTAATAAAAGATCCATCTGTAAGGCTAAACTAATCTGAAGCGAGTATCATTGTTTATTTTGCTGTTAGTAGGAAGCTGATTTATAACCTAAGTTAGCAGTTTACCTGTGAAAAACTATGCTTGTTACTATATAAATCACATACATAGGGTCTATAAATCACAGTCTCGCAGCATCTGAAATCTTGTGATGTGTGTGCTTTGTACCTTAATGATGATTTCAAGGATGTTTTGAACAATCTTTTATTCAGTAAAATATTAATTTGGTATTATACTTTCTGAAACTTTGTTTTAGTAGTTTAGGTACTTCTCCCAAGTACTCTATACTGCAAGAGAGAAAACTGCACCTATTACATGCAAATATGAAAAGGGAAGGCCAGCTAAAACAGCTGAATTTGTCAAGTAGTTAGGAATTTGTTCCAGTTATTCCGTTGAGAGTTCTGACCCTGTATGTAAAAGAATTCATGCAACAGTATTTTTTTTCTGTGATGTAATTTCGTATATTGGTATAGAAAAAAAATTACTCAAATTAGGTGTTTTTGATAGTTGGCTCTTTATCGTCTGAGGATCATGACTTTGACCCATCTGCTGAAATGCTGGTGCATGATTATGATGATGAGCGAACTCTCGAAGAAGAGGAAATGATGGAAGAAAGCAAAAATTTCAGCTCTGAAATTGAAGATTTAGAAAAGGTAAGAGTGACTCACTCTCTCGTAAATGTCCATACATGTTGTAACTTTTCTAGTGAAAAGAACACTCAACCTGTTCTTCAGTTTGTATTGTATAATGCGGTTTCCTGCAACGTGCCTTTGCAACTTGTTTAAAAAAAGAAAATAAAATCGGGTTTGAGTAGGATATAGCAGTGCATCCTCACAAAAGGCTGAACGTAGCTTCTCAAAGATAGCAGTGTTAAGTTCATGTTCTTTTTTCATTTAGTAGTCCTTTCACTTTGGTAGAGAAATCACTGAAGCAGGTTTTAGACTCCTATCATCCAATATCACTTATCACTTCTCAGTTTTGTAAGTTGGATATAAGTTGAAACTGTACATTTTGCATACTGTTAAGTGACAGCTAGCTATATTTCATTCTGTTGGTCAGGTTTTGCTTCTCCAATGTGCGACCAAACAGTCCTGTTTTAGACATGATGGATCACATTCATTAGCTATGTTCTATGTCTTAGTTTCATCAGTTTGGCATTCGGTGGGTGTACAAAAAGACCAGTGTGCTCCTTGACTTTTCCTATCCCATTTTACACTCTTCAATTATATGTTTTTCCTATTTACACCTCTTGTTCATCTGTGGTAGTGCATCACCCATTTTAAATGCTTGCTGAATGCTGATCATGCGCAAGTTGATGCTGCTTCCATTGCTGTTCAGTGACCCACTTACACCACTCACCATAACTGCAGATTTTGGTCAACAGAGTTCCAGGAAAGTGTAATTTTTAGCATGAAGTATGAGGCTGTGTTTTTGTAGTCCATGTGAAAACAGATTTTCTAAATGTGGAGTTGACAGTATTTATACTCCTGATTATTTTTTTTTTCCTTGTCCTGCTGCCTTTACAATTACATTTTTGCTGGTTATGAACTTGCAATTATAGTAGCAAAGCAGCTTGCCAAGCCTGGTGGTTAAAAAGGAGTTGTTACTCCACAGAATTATCTTATTGCTTCTGTAATAGAAGGAAGAAGAACTGAGAGCCACTCATCTTAAACACTTTATTACTTTAGGTCCCGATCCTGGAAAGACTTGGACAGTTTACGTTTACCCATTGTGAAAAGTCTTTGCAGGNGAATGCTGATCATGCGCAAGTTGATGCTGCTTCCATTGCTGTTCAGTGACCCACTTACACCACTCACCATAACTGCAGATTTTGGTCAACAGAGTTCCAGGAAAGTGTAATTTTTAGCATGAAGTATGAGGCTGTGTTTTTGTAGTCCATGTGAAAACAGATTTTCTAAATGTGGAGTTGACAGTATTTATACTCCTGATTATTTTTTTTTTCCTTGTCCTGCTGCCTTTACAATTACATTTTTGCTGGTTATGAACTTGCAATTATAGTAGCAAAGCAGCTTGCCAAGCCTGGTGGTTAAAAAGGAGTTGTTACTCCACAGAATTATCTTATTGCTTCTGTAATAGAAGGAAGAAGAACTGAGAGCCACTCATCTTAAACACTTTATTACTTTAGGTCCCGATCCTGGAAAGACTTGGACAGTTTACGTTTACCCATTGTGAAAAGTCTTTGCAGGACTAAGACCTTAGCTGACTAAAGAAAACAAGTAATTTAATCAGTGTATGAGTTCAACAAGAAATTTTTAAAGGTAATATAACTTTTAAAGGTATAAATATTGGAAAATATTTTTAATATTTTGATAGCTTGAATCAGGTAACTAAAAAAATTTCTGCTGTTTATTGTTTTATTAATTGCATTAGGATGCAAGTGTGATGATACTTACTGAAATCACTTGATCAAAAGCTCTTGAAAAAAACAAGTTATAAATCAAGCCTTTCTCTTGATTTTTTTTTGCATTCTGTATTATTAGCTGTCTTTCTCCTATTACTTTGTCAACAGTCATAAACTATACTGTGCGGGAAATGGGAAAGGAAGGCTTAAAAGTAGCTATATTGGTTTACTTTTGTGGGGGTTTGCACACTTGTGGCTGTAACTATGTAGGACTAAAGTCTTCGAGTTTTTCAGCACTTCTCTCTTGTAGGGGGGTTGTTAGTGTTTCTAGGATATATTCTGTCTTGAAGAAATACAGGCAAATCATGCTCTACAGTATGAATCAGATAAAGAGCAAATTTTTAATAATTGCTCTTTAGTTCCATCCAGTAAACAGTTTTTTTCAGTAACTTGATGGGACTTAACTATATGCCAAGAGACATTGTTATGATTATTTCAGTCCTATGCTTGAAAATATTTTAAATCTTTAATCAAGATTCCTGCTTTCAATTAAGTTTTTCTTGGTTTGTTTTTTACTTTTGTTCTTCAAAATATGTCTTATCCTTTTAGGCCTGAACTGTTTACAAGTATTTGGCAATATGTTGAAATGTTTGTAAATCCTCTTGTATTAGGAAGGAAACATGCCGTTGGAAGATTTACTGGCATTCTATGGCTATGAACCCACAATTCCAGTTATGGCAGGTTCCAGTGCGGATAGCTCTCCAAGTGAACTTGCAGATGAACTTCCAGATATGACTCTAGATAAAGTAAGTTAGAAGCATTTTCTCCTGTATTGTGGTTTAAAAGCAGAAATCCAGGTGGCCTTAAATTATATTTCACTCTCTCTTGATGTTACAAAATATGTATCTTTAATGTCAATACACAATATTACTCTGAATTCATTCTTTTTCAAGGATATTGAGGATGTGATTCAAATTATCACACAAATGCATTGTAACTTCAATAGCACTATATTACTACAAATGAGAAGTAAGTTATTCTAAAACACATTGCAAGAACTTTAAATAGATGGGGTTTTCTTTAATAGAAGTGGGATTTTTTTTACAATGCATGCAATGTCCAGAAATGATAATTCCAGCTTCCAACGGGCATGTCAAGTATCAAAAATGCACTCCTGAATGCTTTGGAATGTTGTTTTCAAATGCATATCATTTGGAAAGGTCTCAGCTTTGGAGAATGAGAGAGACTGTTTTATGTGCAGTGACTGTATGTGTTGCATTGCTGATGTAAAAACCTGAAATTTCAGGTTTTGTGATTCACAAGCTAACTTTGAATTCTGAGATTTTAATCTCATTTTTGATTATAAAGCATATGCAGCTAGTAGTTTGGGTTATGAAGTGTGTAGGTACTAAGTATATGTGTCTTTTTTTTTTTTTTAACTTTCTGTGAGTATGATGTAATGGTAAACTCCACAGAAAGTAGGCTATAATGATGGCTCTGCACATCTGATTCTCATTAGGATTCACGATTGTGTTGAGGCTACAAAAATGTAGTCGGCTTGTTGTCTAGTATGGTTCTTTCCCTTCCTAACCTCTACACAGAGGGGTTAAAACACATCAGCTAGTGGAGAAAGTGTGCTTTTTCTTATTATCTTTTTTTTTTTAACCTACAGAAACATTAATTTTTTTTGTGTTTTGGGAAGGTAACAGGTTGTCTGTTAACTGTCACTGTTCTGTCAGCAAAAGCCTAAAAAACTGCCTGGCTTTTCTGCCCCTAGTCCAGAGTTTAAGGGGTAACAGCCTTTTAAAGCTTCGGTATATCTGTGATGCAAAGAATGACAGAATTCTAAAGATTTGAGGCAATTTCCACTGGCATTTTTCATTGGAAGCAGTTGGAAGAACATCTGAGATTGATGCTTGCAGAAGTTACTTCTTGTGTGTTTATTTTAATAGAAGACAAAGGGCAAATGAACCCCTGTGTTCAACTCAAATGAAGGGTTATATTTATTCTTAGATTTAGGAGGAGCAAACTAGCTTTTTAATTAACAGATTATAGTCTGCTAAATTTATTTATGGTAAAATAATTTATTTTAACTAATGAGACTTAAAATTTGCTGGATCTAAGTGCTCACCAGTCTATACTTAATAGTCAGTCTGAGGTTTTCTTTTTTTATTTTAATGATACAGGAGGAAATAGCTAAAGACCTCTTGTCAGGTGATGATGAAGAAACACAGTCCTCTGCTGATGATTTGACACCATCAGTTACTTCACATGAGGCTACCGACTTCTTTCCTCGGCCATTAAGATGTAGGAAACCTAATTTTATAATAGTTCTGGCATTGTATATAGCTTCCTAGCTTAAAATATCAAAATTGCAGAGTAGTGCTGACTCCACTGAGAATTGAGAAACAGTGCTTTGCAGGATGTTGTGCATGAATGTTAACTTTGGTTGGTATTACTAATTACCTAAAAGACTTTTATTTGGTACTGTGCTCAAAGCACAAGTAAAATTAATTTCTCTACAAATACCATAACTTCATAAGTAATAGTTAATGTGGTATTGAGGAACATCCTTCATGATTTTCAATATGTTAGTGAATTACATGAGTATGTAACCCATTCTTTTAAATTAGTGTTTCTCTCCTAAAATTTTTGCTGCTGCTTTTAAGCCAGTGATGACTCTGTGCAGCCTGTGTGTGTGAACTGGGATGCAGTTTCTTTGTGATTATTTCCCTTCACACATTCAACACTTTTCCATAGGACTTCATGGAGTGAGCCAAAGTGGTCTTATATGGGATGGGGCCTATAAACCCATGACCACCAAAGTTTCACTACCCATGGAGCTATTACGGGAAAGATCTGACGGTTGTCAGATGGTTCAGTTATCCAACCTGGACGAGATGCTCCTCATTGCCTGTTGCAGCTCATTTGTTCACTGGTGTACTAGTGTTAGAGCAATGTGGAGGATTTTTACCACAGTTTTAATTTGGCAAATATCTTAAACTATTCCTGGGGTATTTCATTCCTCCTCTAGAGAAGGGGGATGATAAAGGGGATGTGCTGCCTCAGTCGTCAGCAGTTGTAGCCCATTGCATGCTGCCAGTTGTGTAACAAATACAAGACATTTGTGTTGAAAGAGATACAAAAAACTTAAAAATGGTAATGCCCTTTTTCCAGTTAAGCAAACCCGAAACTTGCTGGCACTTAAACATCGCTTGTGAACTGTTAATGAATATGACACCGAAAGCGTGGCGGCTTTATAGAAAAAATGATTAGCCGTTCATCGTACTGCAGATTAAGAAACAGTCATCTTTGTTTTCAGCTGTCATGGTTTCTATCAGAATGTTATTTTCTCTATTAGAACTTTTGGCTGGACATTTTAAAATCTATTATCCTCCATTTCAGGGAGAGAGATGTCAGTTCTCTGTGCTGTTGGTAGTTTCATCTTTTTTTCTGATCTCTGTCCATTTCTCAGATACTGAGATAACATTAAGTTTTAAGATAAATATGTCTAACACGTAATATAGGCAATTTTATTAAATTTGCGTTCATTGGAAAAAATAATTGCCTGTGATTATCCAGGCATATTATTTCATGCATTCAGGTTAGCTTCTTGCTTGCTGCTTCTAACAGCAAAAAGGGATAGACTGGTGATAGTAGTAACAACTGCAGAAAAGCTTCAGTTCATATAGTCTTGGATATTGTTTCTGATGTTGACAATTCTGTTTAGTTGTGATGAAGCTAAAATTGCAACCCTATGTATGAGCATGTTGTTCCTGAAGTTTAAGAACACAAAATAGGTGTAATCGTATCAGAACTGTAGATTCCATTCTGCCAGGGGTTATACAGCTATAAAAATAGAATTACTTCAGAACCCAGTACCACAGCATTCCAGATTCTAAAATATGAGTTCTTCTATGGAGTACTGTATTTTAATTGCTTGGAGTGCAAAAAAAAGAATAAAAAATGAAGAATTGTCAGCCTTTTGCTGTCTTTTGCTTATTCCATTTTGTCTAGCTCTCTTGTATCTTCACTCCTTGCTGAGGCAGCCTTGTTTAAAGGAGTCTTTTGAGTGCCCATTAAAACTTCTGATGAAAGGTGTTAGTAAGTAGTAAAGACACGCCTTCAACTTTACTTTCTTTGTGATTAACCTGACGCTAAGTCATAGCCCTGGAAGTTTTCTGTTTTTCTCATACATTTTCTGTAAGGTATAAGCCTTTATTGAGAAAATTTATACAGAAAAATGATCTCATTTCCTTTGGACTGTTAGAAACACAGTAGATTCTCAGTTGCAGTGATGATAAATGTTTCCATTCTGCAGTATACAAGTACGAGTGTCTACTGACTTCATGCTAGTTTGATAGAAATGTAGATTAACAGACTCCTGATAGAAATGTAGACCAACAGACTCGTAGTAAGTGTCTTCCAGAATAAAAGCAGGTACCTCTTTCAAAAGTAAAGGGTATCTTGTTCTGTGTTTGAACTGAAAGTTCTTCCTCACTAAAACCAAACTTCTTTGTGTCTGAAGCAAACACTACGTGTGATGGAGATAAGGAATCTGATGGTGAAGATGTAGAGGCAGACAATGGTAATTCGTCTGAAGATTTGAGAAAGGTAATAATTATGTCTTTTAAAAAAGTCAAAAAAACTTTACTGTGAAGAAAAATGCATTCAGATTTATAGTTCTTATCTAAAATGGTACCTTAATTCTGNCTGCTTCTAACAGCAAAAAGGGATAGACTGGTGATAGTAGTAACAACTGCAGAAAAGCTTCAGTTCATATAGTCTTGGATATTGTTTCTGATGTTGACAATTCTGTTTAGTTGTGATGAAGCTAAAATTGCAACCCTATGTATGAGCATGTTGTTCCTGAAGTTTAAGAACACAAAATAGGTGTAATCGTATCAGAACTGTAGATTCCATTCTGCCAGGGGTTATACAGCTATAAAAATAGAATTACTTCAGAACCCAGTACCACAGCATTCCAGATTCTAAAATATGAGTTCTTCTATGGAGTACTGTATTTTAATTGCTTGGAGTGCAAAAAAAAGAATAAAAAATGAAGAATTGTCAGCCTTTTGCTGTCTTTTGCTTATTCCATTTTGTCTAGCTCTCTTGTATCTTCACTCCTTGCTGAGGCAGCCTTGTTTAAAGGAGTCTTTTGAGTGCCCATTAAAACTTCTGATGAAAGGTGTTAGTAAGTAGTAAAGACACGCCTTCAACTTTACTTTCTTTGTGATTAACCTGACGCTAAGTCATAGCCCTGGAAGTTTTCTGTTTTTCTCATACATTTTCTGTAAGGTATAAGCCTTTATTGAGAAAATTTATACAGAAAAATGATCTCATTTCCTTTGGACTGTTAGAAACACAGTAGATTCTCAGTTGCAGTGATGATAAATGTTTCCATTCTGCAGTATACAAGTACGAGTGTCTACTGACTTCATGCTAGTTTGATAGAAATGTAGATTAACAGACTCCTGATAGAAATGTAGACCAACAGACTCGTAGTAAGTGTCTTCCAGAATAAAAGCAGGTACCTCTTTCAAAAGTAAAGGGTATCTTGTTCTGTGTTTGAACTGAAAGTTCTTCCTCACTAAAACCAAACTTCTTTGTGTCTGAAGCAAACACTACGTGTGATGGAGATAAGGAATCTGATGGTGAAGATGTAGAGGCAGACAATGGTAATTCGTCTGAAGATTTGAGAAAGGTAATAATTATGTCTTTTAAAAAAGTCAAAAAAACTTTACTGTGAAGAAAAATGCATTCAGATTTATAGTTCTTATCTAAAATGGTACCTTAATTCTGGAATTCTCTGCCAAATGCCAGTTTAATGGCATTTTTAATGCTTCGATACACAAAATACTAAGTTAATACCTTGCTCTACCTTTCTGTTACACCTCCAGGAAATAATGATTGGTTCACAGTACCAGGCTGAAATTCCACCGTACCTTGGCAGACACAGTGATGATGAAAAAGGTAAGTTTTTCTGACTGTTTTACTTTTTATTTCATATTTATACATAGAAATTGATGGAAAAACATTATTTAAATTTATAACGTAAATTGAGTGGCTTAGCTAAAGCCTTGGAGACCTTAAAAAAAAGGGGGGGGGGCCACTAGAAAACTGAAGTAACACAATCACATAATTTTATCTCAGAAAAGTAATTCTTCAGCTTTGAGGGGACCATCTCAAGAGAATATCGGAGGGTGGATTACAGTGTTAATTCTGAAGTATCTAGTAATACTAGGAGGCAACAAACTGTAGGTCAAGAAGGAAATACTTTTATCAGACTATCATAAGTGGGCTGTGGGCATATGACTTAGTTTACATCGAAGATCTTCAAAACAGTGTTCTTCTTTGCTGGTTTTATGGCAAGCACAACAGTGTAGGTTACAAAATGAATATAGGAAACAAAGCAATAAACTATTTTCAGTTTCCATAGCATGACTAGAAGATGTAGGTCCTGATACGCTCTTTTAAAAAATACGATGTTTTAAGTATGATGTTATTCTAGTGTAAATTTAGGTTAAAAACTGCAATTGTGCTAGAGTAGAAAAAAGAACTTACTTAAGAGAGTTTTATTTTGTATCTGTAGAAACCTTCACTATGAGAAAGGTATAGCATATATAGCTGTGTAATTCAAAAAGCAAATAATGAGATTTGCTTATGGGTGGAACAGCTGTGAAATTAAGGAACAGTTTGGGGGATATGTTAATAAATGAAGGACATTTTTTCTGTAAATTTTCAGTGTTCTGTAAGTTAATGTGTTTGAACTGTAATAGTTCATGGGAACATTATTCTAGTGAAGTATATCAAGTCTTCTCACCATTACCAAATGCTTTTATGAAGAATGATCCTTTGCAATAGCGAAGAAGAATGTTTAGTATGAATGGCGCTGGAAGCATTAGCAAGTGAACATCTCTTGTGTTACTTAAGAGACCTAGGGAGGTCTTCTGTTTTCTAAGATTCAAGCGTGATGCTTGTGGGTTGTAGGAAATTGAGTAAGAACTGGATTTTTCTGGATAGTTGTTTTACTATTTACACATCTTGACTTCTCCTCAGCCAAGAACTAGAGAAGTGCCAATAACCAAAGGATGACCAGGAAGGGTTTAATCTGACAACTTTCTCTGGAATGAGCTGGTGCTAGAGAGAACCGGTGAGACTCTGGTCTGCTGGCATGGCCAAGAGCAAAAAGGTAGCTCCCAGATTGGAGAACCCAAGGAGCTCCTCTTGAGATTGTCAGTCATGGACTCCAGCAAGAAGTGCTGGGTTATCTTGGTTGGCAAAGGAGGTTGAAGCTGAGCATCAGCAGTACTTGGAGCGGTTGGGCCTGGCTGTAGGGCTGGAGGATTCTGTGAAAGCCTCCTCTGTACTCTGAAGAGCCTGTGATGGCAAACAAGGGCTTACATTTCTGCTGTTTCGTCCCAGCTACCAGAATTCTGCTAGCTGGCAGTTCTGCTCTTCTATAAACTTTACATTTGTAACTTGTCTGTTTGAAAGCTTTCTGTGTTCTTAAGCTGTAACAGAACTTTCAAAGGAGATGTAGAGGAGATTCCTCACCTTAGTTTAGTGTTGTTTCCTGCAGTTTTATGAGAGATTTGAGAATCTTCATTTCTTCCACTCTGACAGCCATTATGCTTGTGTGTTTAAATTGAGTAACTAATTTTGTATCGCCAAGAGACTATGTGAAACATTATGTGCAATGTTAATCACATCTGTGGATCAGAGTAAAGAATTTATAGTTTAATCTAGAATTGAATCATGTGCCCAGATTGACAAAGTTTCAGGCCAACTCTTATGTGTTTCCAATATATTGTCTTTCAAATAAGCTACTGAAGAGGTGCCTACATGATTTCAGCATACTATAAGGAGGACTATATATCCTGATTGCTTGTAAAGTATGCAACATAGAAGTTCTTAAAAGCATTCAGTTGTAAGTGAATGGAAAAACAAATTACCATGTTGAGACCTAGATTTTCATTCTGTTAAGTAATTTTTGGCAAATTTTAGTTGAAAATGACCAATTAGCCACCTTCTCTTTTTTTTGACATGTAATATTTGAAATATTAAAGTAATATCATACTTTTCTACTGTAAACTATAGTTTGTTTTTTGAAAACAGCTGAATATAATATTTTTGCTAGTTTGTTTATATGAAGATGATGAATACATACGCATAATTTGACTTGAATCATGTAGCTGTCAAAAACTGCTTCTCTATAAAGACTTTTAGTCTCAAGAGTTCAGTCCCTTATGTCATCCACATGGAGCCTGAATCGCTTTGCCATGCCCCATTTCAGAGTCTGTCTCTTAACTGAGG
>VYXH01011143.1:914-30719 GCA_013397275.1 Burhinus bistriatus | reverse complement strand
TGTGATTCAGTGATTCTGTGATCCTCCAGAGCTGGAACAGCATACCAAAGCCATGGCTTTCCTAGTGCTTAGGTCTTTCTCAGAGTGGTAGGTTACATGTTCAATGGCACATTCTTGGGCTTTTGCTCGTGTTATATCTAATAAGAATCCAAAGTAAAAGCAGGGTCATGCATCTGATCTGGGCTCTATGACAAATCAAGTAACTGCCAGTACAACTTCCATTATGAGACCTAGTCTCTTAGGAGACCATCACGCCATGAGGGAACTCATGGACAAAGTACATACTTGGACAGGAGTAAGAAAGTTTATTACAGCTGAGCACTACAGAGCCTAGCTTGTGTATAGTGCTGCAATGTAGGTCACCTCCTTTGTATTTTGAACATACTTATGTTCTCATTTGTCCTTGTTCGTGATAGTCCTAACTGCTTCATGTGTCTTCCTGATACTAAAGTCACTGAAGTGACACTTTGTCATAAGATCAAATATCTTTCTTTTCAGCTGTCCAACGGAAAAAACAATGACTGTGTCATATTTATTGGAACACAGATGTCAAATCAAATCAGTTGTTTTGCCCAATGGTCACTAAATCTGTCATTTAGTCTTTAGGCATTGAGGGATATAGGAGAGGGGAAAAGTTCAAACCAAGCCAAACTGAATGAAGCCATATCAATATTAAATTTCTGTGCAAGTCAATGAAAAGAGACATTTGATTTTATGGGATTTGTAAATGATTGTACGTACTGTGTGATATATCGTATAGGAATGAATGTAAAATAACCATTTATGAAAAAATAAAATAAGAAAACTGGATGAAAGTCCATCCTGGCATGCAAGGAGGGATGATTTGCAATGCGAATGAGTGAGGCTACTCAATGGTCTTGTGGATCAAAGCTAATGAATTTCTAATTTTACAATTAATACCATCTTTCTAATGACAAAAAAAGATTTGTTTCCACTCTCGCAATACCGTCATTTAAACAGTGTTTGAGGACTAGTATATTTCTTTGAAAAGCTATCAACTGGAGAACCCGTTTTCATTTGATTCTGATATTTATGATATTTGTTATCACATTGGCCATATGCTATTTTGGTTTTAACATCATCATTTGATCACAATGTCCAATATCCCAGGTGAAAAATAATTACACCATTGGTCAGTTGTCACGTGAGCACATGTGAGGAAAAAGATTGCAGAGGATGAAATATCTGTCAAACGTAGATCCTCAGCAGACCCTTCTTGCTGCTGTTTTCATATTCTGACAGTGTCAAGGAGAAATTGTTAAGCACTCCTGACTATATTTTCCCCTTTTTTTTTAGATTTTGGACAGATCAACTTCTGTCAAAATATCTGTACTTAACATAAATATTCAGTGGGCTAAGATGAAACCCTGTTACATAAAACTATTATCAATAATATATTTTCCTTTAAATCTTTTAATTTGATTAAGGATATAAAACAGATAAATCCTGCAAATATTACTCAAGAACTAGTTTATATCTGTCTGAAAATATGGAAATCAAAGGGTTCTACTTTAAAGCATTCTTGCATCATAGTTAATCAGCATTTTTAACTTGCAGATCACAAGCTGGTATATATATCAATCGACTGCTGTGCTAGGACATCACATTAAAAATTCTTTTTGAATTCTAAAGCAACTTGTCAACATGCATGTTCTAGTAGTAAGTGCACACAGTCACTTCAATGCTTTCTCTGATGTTGCCCATTTCCTGTCAAACACAAGGGCAAATTTCAATCATGATATAAAACCACTATATTTGAAATCAGTCATGGAATTATTAACAATAGTGGCCACTGCTAGACTGTTCTACTTTGGATTTCTATAAGCTCTTTCTCTCTTCAGATCCCAAAGGGTTATTTTTACAAATGTGCATTAGTTCAGCCTCACAGCATATGGCCTCTGTGGCAGTCAGTACTGTTAAAAACAAGTGAAGCATGGCACAGAGGGTCTGTGTGCTTTAAGAATCAGAAGGGCTATAGCCAAGCATCACATGAATGTGACAAAAAGTCATCAGGCAAGCTCATTCACTCGGGACAGTGCTGCGCTGAGTAGCCTTACCTAGAAAAAGCAGTTACTCAGCTGCTGCATACGCTTCAGATGCACCGAGAAGCCAAGCTTTCACTTACAGCTTCATTCATGGTCAAGTGAGGCACCCAAGTGCACGTAGGTCTAACTCTGAGTGACTTGCCAAATAACCCAACGTGGGACTGGGAACAGACTCGCAGTCACGAAATGTGATGGCCTATTTAAACAGTAGAACGGCTCCAGATCTCTAGCACCCACATTATTTTGACAAGGAACATACACACAGAAACTCATGTCTTCCCTTTGAGAAAAGATCAAGGGAATTTTAAATGGCGTTTGATCTGATAATGAAGTCAAAAAGCACTGTCCTTAATTTACTGTCTCATCTGCAGGACTGAAACACTATGACTGTAATTCTCCTGTCAATACAGGGTTTATGATTAATTTTTTAACTGATTCACTTTTTCTAGCTCACCCAGCCAGGCCAGGAAATGAGATGACCTTTCTTTCTAAACCCTTCATCCTCCTGTTGACATTGAATGGTTCATGTTGTGATGAGTTGCTGTAGTGGAGACACGGCTGCTTTTTGTTAGCACATAGTCACTGTTGTCTTGCTTCTGCCCAGAGGTGTCTACATCCCAGTCCCTTTTGCCAGTATTACCAGCGGTCTGTTGAACTTGGATGTTCTCAAGTGTCCTTTCTGGACATAACATCCCTTCCGCGCAAAACCAATGGGAAACAAAGTATCCAGAAATGCAGAAGTCATGTTTTGCAGAGTTAAGATACTCTTGGTTGCAAGAAAACACAAAAAATTCTGCTGATGGCAAAAGTGCTGCATTAAGGGCTCTTTGAAAATCCTTTCTGGGATGGGAAGTGCTACCTGGATCACCACAGAAGAGGCAGGTCTTGCTGGAATTTCTTAGGAATGTTTGTGATCCTTCATTACTTAAGGACTTTGCCTTATTACAGCACTGCTGCTGTTGCTGGGAATGTCCAAGTTTGTCATTCAGTTTAGCAAAAGACTTAGAAAGCTTAAATTTTAGCAAGCATTTGACAGCTTGTACTGTTTCGATCCCTCGCTCAGAATACAGAAAGTATATTTCACTTTTGAAATGAAGTAATGACTATGATAAAAGTCCATAAAATCACCAATGGAAAAAACAATCTCTGTTTAGACACGTGAGAGTTTGTGCCAGCACATGGAAAGTAATATTTAATTGAAGCTATCTTAGCATATGGGCAAGGCTTAAGTTACATGAAACTCTCTGGGAAAGGATTGGTGTTGATAACTGGCCAGCTTCTATTGTGGAGCGATCTAGCTTTGAGAGATTAATGCGTGTGCTAAAACATTGGTAATGGTTCCTTTCTGAGAATTTATTTTCAGACATCTTGATCTCTGTCATATTTCTTAAAACCAATGCCATAGGCAGAAAACAGCTATCTCCTTACTGCAGATATGTACAACCAGAATAATACTCATTAGAGCTTTGCAAAGATCAGCATTTCTTTCTGATGAGGATGTCCAAGCTTGATCATGTAGTGCACCACCATGTCACAAGTTTAAAGGAGGACTGATGGAGGCAATGTCTGCCTGGTTGTCTAAGATAATGCAGCAAACTTGGCTAGAAGCTTTCTCTGGACAGCCTGTGGGTTATAAGCAACTGAAAGAGGCAGCTTTCAGTTTAGGAGAAAAAGGTATGCTCAAAATATTCTGTTAACATATATTTTGTCTCTGAAATGCTGAAATATCGCTACGGTGGAGCTATTGATCAAGTTCACAAAGAAGATCCTTCTACCACTGTAATGAGAGAGATGCCCTGGAAACCTTCTGAAGAATAAAGCCTTACCACTAAGAATTGCTGGTTGTAAAAACTAGGTTCCCGCTCCAGTATCTCTCCAAAGATGGTTTAACTGTGAGTTGAAGGCTGAAGAGAGGCTAAAAAGCATGTTGGAGTCAAAAAAGGCATTAAGAGTAGAGGCAGGTTGTAATAAGTGCGTGCCAGCTATTCCCTGGTGAACCTCCTTGAGGGGCCATAGACAAGTTTGCACTAAACTGCCGTAAGACTGAGACAAAACACAGGGCGAGAGCCATCTCTGTATTATTCCCTTTCCCAGATCTCCCATGAGAAAATGGGAAGCAACAGAGAAGCTACATTAACAGTTTAAATGGTACCATCCATTTCTATTTGAACAGGAGGATATGCTTCCATGTTCTAGATAGATTGAATTTTCAGGAGTTGTACTGTATAGGTATCATATCATATCTTCTGACATGATCGATTATGTTTGTTATGGTCAGGCCATTTTTTCAATAGTTTTTGAAGTGATAAAATAATAACTTTTAAAAAGCCTTCAAGATGTTCAAGAACAAAACAAGATCAATCCTCTCCATTTTATCTTAGACAATTGCATAATAAAATTTAAATTTTTGTTTTATAATCATCTATTAGATACCTTCTGCCCATTATTCTGTGGAAGTGTGCAAGAAATTGGTGTTACGGTGATGAGGGAGACGGGACAGCATCCCAGCTGCATCCTGTAATATGGTGTTTATAGCAACAAGATTCTGCATAAAATGAATAAAAGATAATTCAGTGCATATGTCACTTCTGGATATGGTAAAGGCTTGATTTGATATTTATTTCAAGAAGGCTCCTGGTGATTGTCTATTGTCACAGCATTAGATGAAAAGAGAAGGAATGAGTGACTCTGAATGTGACTGCAGTAACAAGGAGAGCCTGCAGTCATGTCTTGTTAATTTACCAAGGAGAATGTCACATTTACATTTCAAATTATCCCACTGCACAGCTCCCAACTTGCTAGGATTATCCTCAGTTTTAAATCATCCAGATTCAGGTTTCAGTGTTTACCCAGACTATGCTAATCCTTCACTTCACCCTCCTTCCCTCCCTGCTACCACACCCACAGAAAAAATGAAGAGAGCCCTCTCCAGAAAATCTAACATTAAAGGGAGTTGCCAATCCTGTTTAGTGATTATGAGATGATTCCTCCAAAAGAGCAGGGTGAAATGTCATTTTTATTATTCTTCTACTTCCTCTCCCCCCCTTTCTCCTCCCCTCACCCATCTCTGTGTAGGCAGGCATCAGGAGTAAATTTTCAGTGTGATGTGCAGGGATTTAGCTGTGCAAATCCTATTACTGTTGTTAATTAGAACACATTAGCACAGCCATCTGAAAATGTGCGCTCTTTAGTGTTTATCTGCGTGCTCTCACTTCTTATCCGTATCCTGGGCCTGATTCTGATTTCTCACTGGTATTTACCTATGTAGTAATAATGATCTATGGGAATTATTCGTGACTTATATCAAAGTAATAAGACCAGAATTTTTCTCAGCCTCCCATCTGTGACATTTATGCAGATGCCAGATTATCTTCTGCATTATTCTGCTTGCTTTCTTTTAGGACCTCTTAAGGTATTTTCTACATCATTCATTCACCAGCGGGCACTATCAGCCCCAGTTTTCACATCCATTTTCCACTGACTTTATTATACAATGACGTATAAAAGAAACTTGGTCCTATGACTACCATTTTGTTGAATTATTTGAGGGTGTAGTTTCAGGACGTGCTTTAAATGGCAAGGTGTTCACAGATTTTTCACAGGTTTTAACCCTGTGAAAACAAAGCGTTGATTTATTTATTTGTTTTTTTATGAAAACACATCCAGTGTCTTGCTACCACAGGAGAAGAGTTTTTTGCTGAGGGTGTACCTCAGGAAATCCATTAGATCCAAGGATTTTTCTTACTGTCCAGGTGGATTCAGCACATGCCCTAATTCTGGTCTTTTCTACCAATGCGACATTTACGGTTGGACCCAGCTGAAATGGAACTGGGCCAGTGCTAGATGCATTTCAAAATCCTGTCCATCACAGAGGGGTTTCTCTGAAGCTCTGAGCGTAGCCTGTGCCCTCACCTGGCACCCTAGTAGCACCAGCTGATGAAGGGCAGTGCTCTGTATCAGCCTCAGCCCTGAAGTTGGAGAGGGGGAACATCCGCCACTGCTCTCCCTTAATCTCTGCTTTGCACTAATCAAGTTTTACAGCACCCTTTAGAAGTAAGGGAAAGACTGCTATGGTTCAACTGCAGATGAGGGGGAAAGGAGCCCAAAATGACTTGGTGACAGCATCAGCCTACGGCAATCAAGATGACAGGCCACAGCTTCAGCATCTGTCCTTTTTGTTGCTACTCAGAAATGCTTCAGTGAAAACAAGAAAAAATCTGGATACTTTTTTACCACTTCTGTGTGAAAGCCTAACCTTTTCCAGCCCTTCCCATTTATCTGTTCACCTTGCCTTGTTACCAGATCAGAGGCAAGAGAGCCAACACGTTGACTTAGGTGATGCCAGCTTTTTGTGTCCAGAGCTGACTTTGCAGGTTATTTTACCTGCTTTCAAACACAGAAATTCCAACACTGTTAGGTAGCTGCTGCTGATTTTTTAGAAGTAACGGATAAATACCTTTTATATCCTCTTACAAAGAAACTGGTATTTTTCAGCTGTTCTTCAACGAATTGTGCTTAAAAAATTCTGATTGAGTCCACAGGAGTCAGTGCAGCCAACAAGACTCTGGGGAAAGGTGTGAAGGTGAGAGTGGGGAGCAAATAAACTTTACAGTGGTCATTTTTAGCACTCCATAGAAGTAGCCTTTCTCCTTGGTTCTGTGTAAGTACAGGTAGTTTGATAATGCTGCTTTTCAGCTACATGCTGAAACTTTAGCATTTAATTTCTTGTTTGCAAACTGTCACATTACCCTGGTGAGACAGAGAGCTAAACGGTGCTCAGATGTAACTTGAATACCTCAGGAAATTCATAGCATTAATGACCCAAGAAAGAAAATTCTTGGAAAAAACCTCACCCTATATGAACCCATTCAAGTTGTTTAAATAGACAAGACCAAGCCAAGCTGGTGATTCTGAGTGAAGATCATGTCTAGTAATGCCACAGTCAGAAAACCTTGCAACTTAGGCCTGGAGCTGTTGAACGTTGTAAATGCAGCCCAAATTTAGATTTAACCCCCTGTTCTGTCCTGGGCACTTGCACCCCTGCGTTGTTCACATGGCAGCAGTGCCTGCAAGGCCTCTCTGGAAAACCAAGGGTGGGTGGCTCCAGGCTCTGACTGACCCAAGTCCATTTTCCTTAGGGAGAGGACAGCACAAGGCAGGAGGGGAACATGATGGTGCTTATGGACAGGGAGTCCTCTGCTGCAGCAGCCAACAAGCCCTGCTAGGATAAAGAGACATTACCACAGCTTCCAGCCCTCCTCCAAGCTGCATTTAAGTAATACTTAAGAGTGCCAAGTTCCAAGTTCCACTAGATCCCAAACCGTCCCTTAGCCAGGAGTGCATCACTGAGGGGAAGATAAGCATTATTATTATGCAAGTAATAATTAGTTCATTAATTAGTCTGTCTCCAGGCATGCCTCCAGATCATATTTACAATACCCCACCAGGCCTCCGGAGGACTGGTTTTCATTCAGATGAACTTTTTTGAATGTCTTCTGCAAGGTACTGGGGAGAAAGAGGTTCCAGGGATTTAGCACATGCTTTTCAACTCCAGCCTTTCTTCACTGCCTTTCAAAGGCTGTGCTGTACACTGTTCTCCCCAGCATCCCTCACCGTTGCACCAGGGTGGTGGCTGTGCTCGTCTATGATGACTGTACATCTCTCCCCATCCGCTTTCAGATTGTAGAGTTGAAGACAGCAGCTGGGATGACTGAGCTATGATCTAACTGGAAAATCCCTTGAAATGAGGAATTACAGTGCAGGAGTATAAAGAGGGGTTCATTTCTTGCTTCCATCAAGAATCGGAATATTTCCATAGATTTTTACTAGAAAATACGTAGAAACAAGCAAGTACACTTAGGCCCAGTCTAACGAGACATATGCCAATAAAAGACCAATGTTCTAAAAATATATCATACAATATTTTCCATCTATTTTTAAAGTTCACTGAAAGCAAAGAAGACAAAATTACTCCAGACTAAAAAGACCTACATCCCTCAGCCTTCCCTCATAAGAAAGATGTTCCAGTCCCCTAATCACCTTTGTAGCCCTCTGCTGTACTCTCTCCAGCAGTTCCCTGTCCTTCTTGAACTGGGGAGCCCAGACCTGGACGCAGTACTCCAGATGTGGCCTCACCAGGCTAGAGTAAAGGGGGAGGATAACCTCCCTCGACCTGCTTGCCACACTCTTCTTGATGCACCCCAGGATGCCATTGGCCTTCTTGGCCACGAGGACACATTGCTGCCTCATGTTCATCCTGTTGTCCACCAGGACTCCCAGGTTCCTCTCTGCAGAGCTGCTTTCCAGCAGGTCAGTCCCTAACCTGTACCGGTGTATGGGGTTCTTCCTCCCCAGCTGCAGTACCCTACACTTGCCCGTGTTGAACTTCATTAGCTTTCTCTCTGCCCAACCCTCCAGCCTGTCCAGGTCATGCTGAATGGCAGCACAGCCTTCCAGTGTGTCAGCCACCCCTCCCAGTTTCGTGTCATCAGCAAACTCGCTGACGGTACACTGTATCCCTTCATCCGGGTCATTGACGAATACATTGAACAGGACTGGACCCAGTACTGACCCCTGGGCAACACCACTTGTCACAGACCTCCAACTAGACACTGTGCCACTAATCACAACCCTCTGAGCTCTATCTGCCAGCCAGCTTTCAATCCACCTCACTGTCCATTCATCTAACCCACACTTCCCAAGATTGCCTATGAGGATGATGTGGGAGACGGTGTCACAAGCCTTGCTGAGGTCAACGTAGACAACATCCACTGCCCTCCCCTCATCTATCCATCCAGTCACGCCATTGTAGAAGGCTATCAGCTTAGTCAGACATGACTTCCCATTGGTGAATCCATGTTGACTACTTCCGATATCCTTGTTTTCTTCCGGATGCTTTGAGATGACGCCCAGAACGAGTTGTTCCATCATCTTTCTGGGGATGGAGGTGAGGCTGAGTGGCCTGTAGTTTCCTGGATCCTTCTTCTTGCCCTTTTTGAAGGCTGGAGTGACATTGGCTTTCCTCCAGTCCTCAGGCACCTCGCCTGTTCTCCAGGACCTTTCAAAGATGAGATGGAGAGTGGCCCAGCAATGACTTTGACCAGCTCCCTCAGCATTCGTGGGTGCATCCCATCAGGACCCATGGACTTGTGGATGTCCGGTTTACTTAACTGATCTCTAACTTGATCCTCCTCAACCAAGGGAAAGTCCTTCTTCCTCCAGACTTTCCCTGTTACCTGTAAAGTCTGGGACTCCTGAGGGCTGGCCTGAGCAGTAAAGACTGAAGCAAAGAAGGCATTCAGTAATTCCACCTTCTCTGTATCATCTGGCTCCATGGCCCCTGTCTCATTCAACAGCAGGCCCACATTTTCTCTAGTTTTCCTTTTGCCTCCGACATACTTGAAGAAACCCTTCCTGTTGACCTTGATGTCCCTTGCCAGATTTAATTCCAAGGAGGCTTTGGCTTTCCTCGTTTTGTCCCTGCATACTCTGGCAGCATTCTTGTAATCTTCCCAAGTGGTCAGTCCCTTCTTCCACTTACTGTAAACTTCCTTCCTGCTCAGGAAGCTTCTGAAAATTGCCTAATAGATATGATCATATTTCATATGCCATGAAGGTCACTGTAAATGATATTTTCTTCATAAATATGTAGAAACTAAGCAGGTATTTGCAGCAATTGTCTTGTATTCACAGATGCTCTTCCCAAATTCAGCTATGCATTACAGGAAATCAGAGATGTTCTTTTCAGGGTGCGTAATTATTTCTGCAAACATGTTTACCACGCAGGAGAAATTCAGTAGGAAGGTACAAGTCCTGTTTTTTTCTGTTCCATTTGGCTGCTTATGAGATAAATAATCAGGATACATTTATAGCTTAAGGGACTGATTTGCCTGAGATAGAGTAGTTGATTGTATTATTCTAAAGAAATAATATGTAGTATCTCAAAATAATTCCAGCTTGTTGCTCTCAGCTCGCTAATGCAGAATGTTCCCTGCAGAAAGAACATCTTTAGATCAGCGCTAATCTGACAGTCCATTTTTCAATGACACTTCTTTCATTTACTTTATAGAAGAGGACTTTTTTTTTTTTTGCTAAACATATCTATTTGCTAATACAACATTATTTTTTCTGCAAATGAAATTCACGTAGTTTATTTTATTCCTTTATATTAAATTTCAACAAATACATGGCAGCGTTTCTGAGAATTTCATTTTCCTAGGCTAGCAGTGCACAATTAAGTATTTTCTATGCTACAGTGGAAAAGAATTAGCCATACTTTTTGAGACTGTCAGATGTAATTATTCAGTTTTAGACTTTTATGATACCCACCATAATCTACATATTTGAGCATACCAACATGGTTGTAAAACATAGCTTACCTGAGAGATAAGAACATATTACCTTTTATAAGTATAGAGAAAGTAATGAATAAATTTATGTTAATTACACATCAGAAATCAAATTTGTGGAAAAGCCTTCTGAGTCACAAATAGTAATTCTGGTCAATTCAGTGAAACTACTAAGCTGTTAATGTTTAGCAGAAAAGAGAGATTCAATATTACTGTATGTGAACTCTATGGGACTGCAATTATGAAAAATCAGTGATGTTATAAGAGTGGAAAACCTTGGCTTTTGAAATGGAAGAGGATTGTTCATGAAGTATAAGATTTGTTGGTTTCTATAGTAAGAGGGATAATTTAGTAGCAAACTTTGGATATCACATTAAAAGCCACTGAACATACTATTTTCTAATAGTAACAGAGAAGGGCTAGAGAACCAAATGCACACAAAAATGGCCAAAGAGAATTATGATCAAACATAACAGACTTGCTATGGAGTTTGTCATGTGGTTTTTTTCTTTTCCAAAAGAATTCGGAATATTGTTTGAAAATCTATCTAAAACCATTTTTAGAAAGAATGTACAATTAAAATAGAAGAAATCTGTTCTGAAACTTCATCAGTTATAGGCATAGGTGTGTCTCCATAAGAAACAGCTAATTTTTATAAACCTACACAGCTCATGTCAAACAATAATTCGGTATTGACTTGTTAGTTGTGGCTAAATGGTGTTTTATTGCTGTAGTATCTTTAAGGATTTTGAACTCAATTGTGTTCTTAAACTTTATTCTTGGAAGGAAAAAATGTACAAATAAAATGGGCCTGAGTCTGCCCAATAGTTAAGTGGAGCCTTAACTGGAGATGACTAGCACTACTGATCTCTTTGGCTTTGCTGACTCAGTGTCTTCAAGACAACATGCAACTCTGCCTGAAGGCAGGCCTTTAAAGCAAAATGAATTTCCTTAAATTATTCCTAGTGACAAAAGTGCTTACTACTTCTTCCCCACCTGACTCATTGTGAGTAAGTATTCCTTCAGCCTTAAAAGAAAATATCACTGAAATTGTATATGTGTTTTTCCAGTGGCTGGGAGTATAGTGAAGGGATGCAATTTCATGTTCATTTTAATTAGAAGTATCTACCATCAAATATTGTCGTTAATCAAATATCTCAGTCATTCTGATTCACTTATTCAAGTCTGAGAGACAGAGCCTATGGTACTTGGCTATATACCATCATTTGTCTTCCACTAGTATTTTCCCCAGAAATTACATGTGAGATCCCTGGATCTTCAGTAAAAGCATCATTGCCAAAATTGAATCACAGAATAACAGAATCACAGAGATTGGAAGGGACCTCTGGAGATCATCTAGTCCAAGCCCCCTGACAGAGCAGGTTCACCCAGAGCAGCTTGCACAGAATGGCGTCCAGGCAGATTTTGAAGGTCTCCAGACTCGGAGACTCGACCACCTCTCTGGGCAGCCTGTTCCAGTGCTCTGCCACCCACAAAGTAAAGAAGTTCCTCCTCATGTTTAGATGGAACTTCCTAGGTACAAGTTTGTGCCCATTACCTCTTGTCCTATCACTGGGCACCACTGCAAAAAGACTGGTCCCATCCTCCCAGCACCCTCTTATAAAATAAGTATTTGTAAGCATTAATGAGATCCCCTCTGAGCCTTCTCTTCTGCAGACTAAAAAGACCTACATCCCTCAGCCTTCCCTCATAAGAAAGATGTTCCAGTCCCCTAATCACCTTTGTAGCCCTCTGTTGTACTCTCTCCAGCAGTTCCCTGTCCTTCTTGAACTGGGGAGCCCAGACCTGGACGCAGTACTCCAGATGTGGCCTCACCAGGCTAGAGTAAAGGGGGAGGATAACCTCCCTCGACCTGCTTGCCACACTCTTCTTGATGCACCCCAGGATGCCATTGGCCTTCTTGGCCACGAGGACACATTGCTGCCTCATGTTCATCCTGTTGTCCACCAGGACTCCCAGGTTCCTCTCTGCAGAGCTGCTTTCCAGCAGGTCAGTCCCTAACCTGTACCGGTGTATGGGGTTCTTCCTCCCCAGCTGCAGTACCCTACACTTGCCCGTGTTGAACTTCATTAGCTTTCTCTCTGCCCAACCCTCCAGCCTGTCCAGGTCATGCTGAATGGCAGCACAGCCTTCCAGTGTGTCAGCCACCCCTCCCAGTTTCGTGTCATCAGCAAACTCGCTGACGGTACACTGTATCCCTTCATCCGGGTCATTGACGAATACATTGAACAGGACTGGACCCAGTACTGACCCCTGGGCAACACCACTTGTCACAGACCTCCAACTAGACACTGTGCCACTAATCACAACCCTCTGAGCTCTATCTGCCAGCCAGCTTTCAATCCACCTCACTGTCCATTCATCTAACCCACACTTCCCAAGATTGCCTATGAGGATGATGTGGGAGACGGTGTCACAAGCCTTGCTGAGGTCAACGTAGACAACATCCACTGCCCTCCCCTCATCTATCCATCCAGTCACGCCATTGTAGAAGGCTATCAGATTAGTCAGACATGACTTCCCATTGGTGAATCCATGTTGACTACTTCCGATATCCTTGTTTTCTTCCGGATGCTTTGAGATGACGCCCAGAACGAGTTGTTCCATCATCTTTCTGGGGATGGAGGTGAGGCTGAGTGGCCTGTAGTTTCCTGGATCCTTCTTCTTGCCCTTTTTGAAGGCTGGAGTGACATTGGCTTTCCTCCAGTCCTCAGGCACCTCGCCTGTTCTCCAGGACCTTTCAAAGATGAGATGGAGAGTGGCCCAGCAATGACTTTGACCAGCTCCCTCAGCATTCGTGGGTGCATCCCATCAGGACCCATGGACTTGTGGATGTCCGGTTTACTTAACTGATCTCTAACTTGATCCTCCTCAACCAAGGGAAAGTCCTTCTTCCTCCAGACTTTCCCTGTTACCTGTAAAGTCTGGGACTCCTGAGGGCTGGCCTGAGCAGTAAAGACTGAAGCAAAGAAGGCATTCAGTAATTCCACCTTCTCTGTATCATCTGGCTCCACGGCCCCTGTCTCATTCAACAGCAGGCCCACATTTTCTCTAGTTTTCCTTTTGCCTCCGACGTACTTGAAGAAACCCTTCCTGTTGACCTTGATGTCCCTTGCCAGATTTAATTCCAAGGAAAGTTCAGTCTGTTTCAAACAGACTGTGGAGTGAGAGAAGGGAGCTTTCTGAATCGCGCCTACTACTCCAATACCAGATTCACCTTGGCATCAGGTAAGGAGGCTGGGGAGTTTGTGGCAGCAGCCTACCAGCTGCTGCCTCCATTTGCCTTCCACAGAACCAAGCCTGCCAGGCAGGGTGCCAGGATCCAGAGCAGGTCAAGTGCTGATTACCCCTTAAATACCACACTGCCAGCAAAAGTTTGGTGGAAAGAGAGCAGCTAATACTGATTGCTTGTAGGTAGGACAGATTTGATTTCATGCTGACTAATAAACTTAAGCTGTGGTTCCCTAGTCATTGAATCAGGCTTTGGTACTTGATGAAAGTCACTGTCACTGTATGCAAAGTCATAAATCAGTACAAAGACATTCTAGCCATTCAAATATGTGTCGTTGACTTGTTTGGGGGTTGGGTTTTTTGAATGTAGGGGAGTAAGTATATTTTATGCCATGTCAGTCTGTCTTGTTCTACACCTTGCTTGTTACTAACATGAGCCAGAGCACTAGCTTTGAATACTTTACTTGAGCTTGGCTTTTGATAGAAATGTGTACGTTTACAGCTGATTTGTACTAGAGATAATATAATAATACACACATCCAGTAGCAGCAAACATGATATCATGGTCTAAATTCCATCTAACATCCAAAATCCAAAACATCCATTTATCCCAAAATAACCAGTGCAAAATATTTCCTATAGGTGATCACAGTTCTGGTAGAGAGGTGGCAAAAACAGGCAGCAGCTGCTGATCAGCACAGCCTGGGACACAGGTGTATTTTCAGCTGAAGTCTTGATGATGGATTGATTATCTGTAGGCTGCTTGTTCCTTTTGTAATCTCTTTACAAGGTGAATATGACCTTAGATATCTGTTGTTTGTGAATAAAACATCCTTAAAAGAATTTCCCAAACATATGCAGCATTCCTTTTTCCCCCATGGAGGAATCAACCCACTTCAAAATTCTCACAGCCCAACTCACATCTGGAGGTGTAGTTTAATGACTTCCAGAGAATTAAGCTAGTTTGCACGTAAAAAACCGTGCTTCTTTCCTGTCTCTCTCCACTTCCCCAAAACAACCCCAAAACATCTAATTTGATTGCTCAACAAGAGAATCAGCATTAATGCAGTATGTACTGAAGGTATTCAACTTTGTGAGTTCTCAACGGGAAGCCTAGTTTGCTAGAGACATTGGTTCCTAGGCAGTGCTGATGACAGAGGAGCATTTCTGGTCTCTTGGGCATCTTCATCTGCAAGACCACATTTATTGTTCCAGGTCAGAACAGAATAGTTATGTTTTGCCAGACATAGGGCTACCAGGATTGCTTTCATATAGACTTTAAGTGGACAGTGGTGGGGCGTGGCAGACCTAAGTGTTCAGCCACAATCCAGCCCTGCTCAGAGGCAATAACCTCGTCAGTAATCTCAAAGTTTAATAACCATGCCAACTGGGACAGGCTACTTTGCCCTGCAGTAAGACCACCTTCCCAGCATTATTGCTCTCCCTGTTGATTCAGATGGGCTTAGGAGACAGAGAGGCAAAGTTGTTTAAACTTTTTTATCTCACTGAAACTCTGTGATGATTTTTTTTTTTTCATTTTTGTCACTTTTTTCCACCCATGCTCTCTGTGGGAAAATATACACATAGAAAAACACATACATTTGCAGTACAAACATTTTTCCAGTGACAGGAGAGACAGCACTGCTTTTACTTTCCCTCTGGTGCTTTTCGTCATTCCCATTAGGACATAATCTTCCTCTGCACTTTTAAAAGAAGGAACCTGCACGGAAAGGAGCCTCCACAGTTTCACAAAGAGCAATCAAAATTTTCTGCTCTTTATGGAGTTGAAAAATGGCTTTATTGATTGAAGATGTAGGCCACTGTTGGTCAAGAGTCGCTTGTCCTTTTGAAGTTTTTTCCTAAAACAACATGAAATTTCTGAATTAATAAAAATTTTCATTGAATGATGTATTCTACCAGTGTTGGCTTGAAGGTGCATTTGTAGTTTTGTCCCCAGGGTAAAATATGGCTCTGGCAGCCTTCATCTTCTGAGCTGCCCAGCTTTGTTTAGAGTGTTACATTCTTTCTGATAATTTTCCAGACCACCTGAGGTTTTATTAGAAATAGTAAATGTGTAGGAAGTGTGAGGAGATTCCAGTTAAGAAGTCTTATGGTCTATTACTTGTATCTTAGCCAAGATGCTTCTACTGACTTCTGTTTCATATGTCATTTTCTGTTATGTGTGATTTATTTAGTATTACAAAACACTAGGAAAGCTCATGGTTATTATACAATGGGTCTTGCTTGAATTTGATTTAAGGTTTCAAAATCAGCTTCAACAGCTGGAGTAATTATTGACCCAAAGTTGTCAGTCTGCCAAGAGGAACCAATTTGAGAGAATAGGTACTTTTCACAGAAACAGAAAAAATTCGCATTTTATGGATTGTCAGCTGAGTCTTCTCAGATGATTAATAATCTGCTAGTTCTCTTGACCATTTTGACATATTTGCAATGGCAGTTTTGGCAAATATTTCCTTCTCTATCTCCCGTGTTTAAACACAAGACTGAGAGAAAAAGCATAGGGAAAAGCTAATACACTAGGAAAACTAATTGTGTTCTCTGGCTCTTTTTTTTTCATTTTGGTTCAGAAAAAAGGAAAAAAAAAGTAAAGCTCTGCCACTCTATGACATTCCTGACAGGCCCACAAAGTGTGAGATATCATAAACAAATATTAAAATAATAAGGAGATGTGAAGTTTGTCAGGCAAAGGCTTTTGTCGCTACCAGGGGTATTGGATTGTATATATTCCTCTGTCATCTGCTATGACTATTGTTAGAGGAGAACAAAGGGTAATTTAATCCTAGAAAGAAAAGTAGTGAATTTCATTGGAACAAACTCTGAGGCAAAGAACTTCACAGGATTATTAACCAGAACTACTGATAACACAGGCTGGGAAAACCCAAAACCTTGTAGAATACCCTACAATCTAGGCAAAAAATACTGAGCAGGAGCAGACTGAGTTAGTTCTGGATTCTATGTTTTTCCTGTGAACATGTCTTTTAGCTAATCCATGTGTTGTGTGTCCTTCAGGGTCCTTCAGTGAAAGGATCTCCAATTCCAGCATTTAATGGCCTAGTATTCCTTTTCCTGTTGACTACAAAGGATGTTTGTTCATTGGTTTTGACCACCTATTTGCAGGAGCATAAGCAAGACTTATCCTAACTACTCCAGAATAATTTAAATGTGTTGCTCATGCTGTGTACCCAGGTTTTACCAAAATAGAGTGTGTTGTTACATCTAAGGTAATGTGAATCCATTAGCAAGTAGTGAAGGTTATCAATTCTTGACTTTCAGTTTAGCTACTTCTCTTGTGTCCCCTTTCACCTGGTCTGCCTTGAAATACCAACTGATCCCTGTTGATTTCTTGCGCTTCTAAGCACTTTTCTGGCCCTCATGTAAGAAAAAAATATTTTATTCCCCTGGAAGGGATAGCTTAATGGGATAAAGAGGTCCAGAGCAGGAAGTCAATGGAAACAGTCACCTGTAGTGGGCAATTTGGCATTCTTAATGGTCTTTCAAGGCAAGTCTGATGCTGACTGGAGTTTGTCCTGTGCGAATAGAGTATTTAAAACATATTGGGACTGGCTCGACGCTGAATATTAGAGACTGGTTCTCCAACAGTCATCTCACCACTATAGATCTTTGAAATGGTGGGTAGCTGCCAAATGAATGCATTTAGTGTATATAGTAGCAACAGTGAACATACTTAACAAAGACTGAGGTTGTTTGGCTGTACTAGTTGATGTTGAGAAAGCCTTTAAGATCCTTGAGTGAAAGATGCTGAATAATTACAAAATATTACTATATGAGATAAAGAAATGCTATTAGTATTATAAAAGCAAAATACATTATTTTGCTTGCTACTCTTCAGGGACAAAGTATATTGCAGAATACTTTGTTGATCTTGTCTTGGTCTTGATCTAGGGCTTGACTGGAATCTCCTTGCACTGAATAGAAGATACATTTTCTTGTGACTACTGTTAACTAATGACTAGAGCAATCTTATTTTCTATGGGAAAAATTCTTCCAAGATCTCAGTGTGGGATTCAATAATGCCTTAGGATGCACTGTCATTTGATCATATCAAAAAGGTTCATTGGCAAAGTTCCTGACAGTGAATATGAGTATCTTCGTGCATAATGAACACAAATTGGGCTCATTTTCAGAGCCAGGTATGTAATATTGTTCATTAGTATTATACTGGAGCACTTTCACTGTGAGGTGTGTTAGGGCAGAACGTTGCTTTAGATATTCAAGAGCTCAGTATCCACCATTCATCATCTGTAATTACACAGATTATTGTTACCATTGCAGCCAAGTGCAATATACAACCAAGCATTTCTGCATATATCTAGTTAGGAAAAAAAAGTTCATAAAATAGATTCAGTAATAACAACAACATCATGTTTAAATTATAGTGACAAGAATTACTTTGTAACACTTTAGAAACCTATAACCCACCAGGAGCTTAAAGGTCTATTACGGTTAATGAGGCTGGTAGATGTGGTACTATTACAGGAAAAAATGAACAGATATATGAATCACAAGAATAGATTGCAGTCTTAATAATTTTTCTAATCTAAACTGAACCAGTACTCCTGTATAGAACATCTATCTGAATGAAACAAAGTGTTGGCTTAGGTGTTAAATTATAGGACAATAGCTGGACACCTACCAAATATTAAAGGGCAATTAACAGATTAAATCTTCCTCAGGGATTGTTCCAATATGCCTTGAAAAATGCTCCGTAGAAGTATTGATGATAGCTGCTTCTGGCTCAATTTTTACAAGTGAAATTATAAAAAGAAAATTAAAATTCATTCCTTTGCACCTTTTTGTTCACCTGTTGGAAATGTTAACACTGTGTGACTGAAAGTCTCCGCTCCATAGTATTTTGAGACTAAAATAACCCAAGTGCAGTTTAGCATTTCAAATAAAATGTTGTTGCACTCAGCATACCCCCAAAAAATCATCCCATCTTGCCTTACTCAGGCAGGCCTCATCCTATCAAATGAGGGACACCCGGTCCTTCTACTGTCAAAGGCCAGTGTCGCCCTCCTTACAGACACTTACCCCACCTTGTGAGTGGTGCTATACAGGAGGGTGCCACCCCTGCTGCTTACTGTGCCGAGAGCTGAATGTGTGTTGGTGTGGTGGCTGGTGCCGCATGGCCCTATGTAGTTGGCACAGAGCCAGAGAGGGAGCCAGCACAAGAGCGCTTGAATTTTTTGGGTGGCATCTTTTTCTTTTAGATATAAAGCTGAAGAAATAGGAAAACCTTTTATCAGTGTAATCTGTCTCCTTCCGTTCAGAGCTGAGTACAACCACAGAAATGTATCAAGAATGCACATAATTTAGTATATTGTTACTTTAATTAGTGCTGTTCTTGTTGATAAGAAGTTTGGACCATATCTATTGTCCTGCCTGTCCAAGATTGTTAATGGATATTAATTACATTTGGTTATTTTGAATTGTGGGCCTTCTGTAGGACTGTCAAGAGAGAACCAGATCTTTCTCTTGCATGTTCCCATATAATTTCAGGGGTTTATGCAATATATTGTCTCCCAATGGGAGTTATTGCACAACAAGGAAGTTGAAAGTAAGATCCTGACCTTACACTTTGTTCAGGAGCTAAAAGAAAAGATGACATGTATTCAATTATATTTAAGAGGTTATATGTAATTCTCTTGTCCGTGATTAAAAATGATATTGTAGAAGTGCAAAGAAGGGCAAGAAAATTATACTATGGAAGGATCATAGACTAACATATGAGAAAGGGAAGGACTGAGGAAACAAAATTAATTCTCTTTGCAGAAAGAAGGACTCAGGGGAATATGAACATAGTCTATAAATATTTCCAAGAAGATAATACAAATGAAAGAAGGGGATTATTAACGTTATCACAAGATGGCTGCAAAAGAAGCAATGTCCTAAATGTAAGACAGGAAAAGTCTGTAACAGCAAAGATAATAAATAATTAGGAATAGGCAATCTTTATGGCTTTACATACCTTTCTGGGTGATATCTTCAATTCACACGTTATCACATAACTAGCTTAAGCAAGTCAGTGCCCCCTTCCTCCTCCTGTCAGTTTAAATGCTGTTTCACCAAGGACATCTAGATTTAAAAATCTCTTTTTAGCTACACAGTAGCTTGTGGCTCATGCAGAAACTGGAAGGGTGATGACCCAAACCAGGCTGACACAGGTGCCCTATAGTTAAAGCTGTCTAAATATTTGTACGAGCGATGTTCTCCTGGCCCTCCAGACCCCAGCTGAGGGAGCACCTTCAGCACAAGGCAGCTTTTCCAGGAAGGAGTCAATTCAGCTCAAAGTTTGGCACCGAGCCACCAGAGTTCCTGTAAATGAGTGTCCCCCATCTGCATCGGTGCTTTCTGAAGGCAGCTGCTCACATGACTCTGTCCACCTCCTCATTTCCAGTTATTTTAGCAATACCTCCCTCCCCCACACCCCCATTCCTGCCTCAGTCAGCTCAAATACCTGTAAATTGTCTTACAAACAAGTGGACAGATATTTCCTTATGGCTTCTTTTAAAACATTGTATTTATTTCCATTTCCTCCTAAAAATTAGGTCTTTTTTTGTAACCTTTCTTTTGAACGTGTTTCACAGGAGCCAGTGCTCCCTTTGTATTTAGCCTCCTGAAGTTGTTCATGACTTCTCCCCGAGACTGACCAGCAAAACTGACTATGAGCGATCAGAATTGGTATCATGACATTCTGCTTTTATAGCAGTACTTTTGCTATCATTAATTCAGCCAGACAGGGCAGATCTAATCCCTTCTTGAAGTCTGTGAAAAAACTCCCGCTGACTTCAGTGGGAGTTGCAGCCAATGAGTGGCCTTGACAGAGAGTCCAAGGGCATTTATCCACAGTCTTAGCTGAATCAAAATCTCATTTCATGTCAAGGGAAAAAAAAAGCCAATTTGGGTACTTCGAGCATAAGAGTGTGAGTTTGTAGTACAAACATGTTAAAAATCTAAATACCTGCTGTGAGTAAACAAATTTACTGTAGCATGAAAGGGGATTTTCCTATTAAATTGCTGATTTTAAAGAGACTCAAAAATCTTTAACTTGGAGCAAGCTTCATTGATGCTTGTGTCCAGTATGAAAGATCTGTTTCAAGAACTACCAGTCTTAAATTTTTCTAGTACCTTTTCAATAGCATAAGCAGAGAAGTTCTCACTTCTTACACGTCACTAACACCAGATGGTATAAGCAATAAAATAGAATTAGAACAATCTTCATTATTCTGTTCTATTAAAGGCTTTGTATCTCTTAGTGTTGTTATACCTTGAGACTACAAAGATTTTGCCACTTCTCTGAGGTGTCTGTGCTTCAGTACTCACCCCCAGTCCCTCATCAGCCAGCCTGCAGAGGCCAAATCGTTTCACTGGAGTCATGCCTTTTATTTCCTACAGGCTTGTTTGGTTTTAGACAGTGGGTTTTGCAACTTATTTTGATCTCCAGTGCTACACTCCTGTAAGGATATCTGAAGGAGCCAGGAAGGGCTCAGGCAGTGCAGTGAAAGCAGCACAGTGCTCCACACGCACTGCTTACAGGCTTGTTCCTCCTCAGGCTGAGAAGGGAAAAGGTGCAGATCACCCCTGCGGTGGAGACAGCTCTCCTAGGAAAAGCTCCTGCCAAAAGCTCGTGTTCCTGCAAACTTCACCTCTATAAGAACCAGGGAGCTCGTCTAAGGACCACAGCCTTGGACTTCAGGCATGTCAATGCCACCTTATCTCACTTTGGACACCAGGGCCTTGGCTGTTGGTCTGAGTACAAAGCTCCAGGATGCTTATGTTCCCCTGGTGCTCAATGAGGCTTAAATATTGAGAGTTCATTTTCGGAAATGACATTAAGCCTCACCCTTACATACTTTGAAAACTTCACTCTGTCAATGAGAAGCTGTTATTTCAAGCCTAAAAGGAAAAGAATATATGAAGACTTTAAATGCTATCTTACGGTGTAGAGATATTTTGATAGTATAAAGAGAAAGCAGGATTGTGTATGCTTATGCCTTGAGCACACTGCTTGTATCCCATAATGTATGTTTTCATTGTTAATTGCTATCATTATTTGAATGATTTTTTGCTTAAGACAAGGACATAATTGTAGGAATCTGGGAACAGAAGAGAAAAATCTGTCTGTGCATCAGGCAAGCTGGTGGTGCAGTGCTTCCAGCAGTAACTCAGCATTAGTCAAGTTATCTACTGCTGCTTTTACTGTTAGTCTCTTTCGAATCCTAGAACAGCTACATTGTCCCCCTTTAGGAGATCAAACTTTTTCTTCATCATAAGAGAAATAAAAAGTACAGAGAACAAAGATGAAACTGTTTAATGAGAATGAGTATGAACTTGAAATCCTGTTTTTTCATACTCCGGTCTCTAGATTTTTGTTGCTTTGTTTCTGTTAAATGTTTCTAGTGTGCTGTTGGGAAAGAGAGTGCTTACAGATTTTATTTCTTTTAAATAAAGCTTGTTAAAGAGTATCCTACATCCTCATCACATACGCAATAATAATAATGACTTGACTAGTAATTGTGCTGAGGGAGGAAAGGTTGCCAAAGGCAGATGTTAAAAAATAGCAGTATAATTTAGGACATGTTTAAAAAATGTCTCCTGGTTCCCAAGTTAGCTGTCTTTTGTTTTTGTCTTTTTCACCTGCATAAATGATTTGATGTTAAATCCTTAGGAAGTGTAGCATGTATGAAAGAGCAAGTATCAATAGTAACACTGATTTATTTGATAACTAATGTATTAAATGTATTATTAAAGAATAATATCTTGCCTTGATGTAATGCATATAATCCTGAAGGATACTAGAGTATTTTGCTAACTTGATACATAAGAAATATATTTTGGTGAAGTATGACACAAAGAGGTGATAGACACTGGTTTGAAATGGTCACAGTACAAACGTGCACCGTTTCTTTCCATTGTCATTTCACTATAACTGTTAGAAAAAGACTATTTTAGGAGTGTTTCAGGTAATTTTAAGTAATTACATCAGATTTTTTTTAACCTATTCAGTAAAGCCAGATGTTTCAGTAATTTTCACTCAAACAGTATGTGTCACAACATCCTTTCTCAAATTCCTTTTTTAACTGTACCAGTGTCATGACATTACATTTGTTCCTGCCCATTGCAGAGTTCAGAAGCAAGTGCTAGCAAGTTGCAATTCTCCCCTTTCAAAAAAGATAAAAATCCTGCTTTCGAGCCCACCAAGGCAGCGAGACAATGGGCTTCAAAGTCATGTCATTTTTATGGTTAGGAAACCCATCGCTCACATGGCCCTGGGCTCCGTCTGGATGGCTTGGGTAATTGTTCTCCTCTGAGGGAAGAGGAAAGACATATTTTCTGTCAGAGAGATTTTAAAAGAGATGGTGGGTCCTTGAAGCCGCTCAGGGGGCTGGAATAGTTCATTCATTGGCATACTAATGTATTCTGGAAAGACAGAACTAAGTAAAGGGAGAGATTGCCCAGCAATCATCCCCGAGATACATGTAGTAACTGTTTTACAGTGCACAGACATATGATGCCCAGCAGCTTAGGGCAAGAAATGAAAAGGATCCTACGTCCAGCTGAAAGAAGAAAGAGGCAATTTAGGGTTTTTGATGCAGAGATTTGTTTAATCAGCAGCTGTGATACACTGACATGCATCTTTCCTTACTTCTACTAAGGGTTTAGTTACCTGGAAAGTAACTTGTCCCTTGTTGAACACATGGGGTTAGGAGCCCCAACATGTGATGGAGGATTTGATGACTAAAGTGACCATTAATTCTTGGGGTCTGAGAGTTTCCCTTGCTCAGAAAAGAAGTTCAGTACTTTCAGCAGTACACCAGACCCCAATCACTATGCTGATGCTGCCCTGACATGGTGATATGTGAATGAATTTCTTGCTGTAATTATATGCATAGCCGCACCAAATCCACAGTGGCTGCAGTTTTGGCAGTTAATGTCAAAGTACTGTGATACAATAAGAATATGTTTTCACAGAGTGTATGTAGCCACAGTCTCTGAATACCAGACTTAAGATTCACCAGTTTCATTCATCAAAGGATGCTAGTCACAGATTACCAGCACCACACAGGTAGCAGCAATCTCTACTCCACTTACTTATCCGGCTGAATCCTGCTTAAAATCAGTACTATGTAGCAGCTTTAATATTACCTGAACACAAATGGGCTGCGAAATGATTTGCCAGTACTGCTCTGTGTGTGGCAGTAATGCCCATTAAGTGGTGTGTTGTGAAAATTTGCATTCGTTTCATTGATAACAATGTGCTTTTTAGACAGTAAATTTCTGCAGTAGTTAATTACTACCCCTCTGAGGTGGATAATAAAGGTAATCAGACGGGCTTTTCCAGCGTGGTACCATCCCAGGAATGAGATAGCCGCTCAGAACCTGACTGCCTGCTGTGTACTGCTGCTTAATTAAGTATTCCTCAAGTGTTTAGTATTTAAGAGCTTGTGATATTTAAATTCTTCTAATCCATCTTCTAATGCTCATCACTCATTAAAAGAAAGAAAAGAAAAAAATTAAAATAAAATTGCAGCTCCTTAAGAAGACAGTGCTAACTGGAGAATAACCCTCAGCCTTGATCCAAACAGGAGTATCACGGGTTGGGATTTTCCAAGCAGGAGACTTCAAAATAGCCATGAACAAAAAAATGTCTGACATCACAATTCTAGGGCAAAAATAACATAGTGTAAGTTAACGAAGGAAAGTACATTTTCAAAGTCCAATGCAAAGGTCTGTAAAGCCATTAAATCCTGTACGTTTCATGTTTAGTATGTGAAGCCTGTTTCCATAGGCATGTTTACACATAGTTTCCTACTGAAGGCTCCCAGTTGTGGCATTCTGTAGCTGTAAGCTGTATTTATGTGCAGTTCTGCTAATCCTTGGTCCCAGGGCTGCCTGAAGTCTGTAGAAACACTTTGCCTCCGTAGACAAGTCCTTCTAAATCTCTCCTTGTTGAAGGATTTAATTCACTGATTGTCAACCATGAGATACTTCATAAAACAATTCACAGAAGAATAAATATATCCTTCTCCTTCTGCCTTTTACTGGCTAAGTTGTTACACTAGATAACCTTTTAATGACTGTATTCCATTTTAACTTGACTCCAGAGACAGAGAAAAAAAAAGAATAAAAGCTCCTTCCCTGGTTCTATGCATTTTTCACATGGTGCCTGCTGCAGTAAATTAGTGAAGATTGATCGGAGTTGGTTTGGTTGGTTGGTTTGTTTTTTAATTCTAAAATACTGTCTTCTGTGATAGAAACCAACATGTAACTCTCAGAGGGAGCTGGGTGAGTTTGGGAATTGTCAGGCTCATAGCTCCAATACCCAGCAATTTCTGCTTTCTCAAAACACCTTTACTCTTTAACCTAAGCAAGTTCACTTCAGAGAAAGAAATGTATGCCAGGAAAATTAAATTCCTGGTGCTGAGGTGGTAACTGAGCAGTTTCTTTAGCAGAAATTAGAGGCGACATTGCTAAAGAAGAGGCTGGAAGCAGTGAAGATTGGCTGGTGTTGGGCGAGACGGGCTTTCATCATTGCTACCTTGACCCAAAGCCTGTAAGAGAGGCCAGCAAGATCCAGACTTTCCCTGGTGTTCCTGTGCATCAGACCATTTGCATGGTCTGAAACAACATCACACATTTAAGTATCAGTCTTCGTCTTGCCAAATAACTGGAAACTTGAACTGCAGCGCCGGACTTTGTTACTTAGGTCCATCTCCAGTAGAAATGCAATGTAAGATCCATTAACGGGAGTGTCTACCTAATGATTTAAAACTGACAATTATGATGGATATGTAGGGAGTGTGTACCACAATTAACTTGGCTATATTCACCTGGATATATTTACTTGGCTTAGGTGATCAGACCAACTGGATGGTGATCATTCCCCTGAAGGAGCGAATGATTCATATGATCTAATATGGATTAATTTATATGTAAATCACTTGGTAATACTGCGGCTTCTGCTTGAAAATGTGTCTGCATTGAAGAAAGAAAAGCACTTTTTTGGTGACTATGAGAAGCTTTACATTATAAGACTGTGTCACCTATGTTTTAAAAACCTGTCACAGAAGTCCAGAGGTTCACTTTCTCTAATTCATGATAGCGGTGATTTTCACACAGTGTCTAATCTGAACCCCTCATCTGGCCCTCCTGCTTGATGAATGTTTTCCTGTGAAGACAAGAATTGACAATCAATCAGCAATACACATTCTTTTATAACTTGTTGAGACTAAGTTGTTTTTTGGGGATGTGCTGATGATTTTTAGCACATAATTCCCACCATGCAGTCAGGTGTCAAGGTGATAAGGTAGCTTTTGGTTCTCAGACTGGATAACCTAAATTTTTTGAGAAATCTTTTATGATAAATCTTTTTAGTGCTTCCACTAGTTGCTAGAGATAGTTCTTTTGCATGTGAAAATAATAAACGGTTTTGTTCCAAATATCAGACATTTTAGGTGTGAATAATGGACTAATACTTGTGATGATATAATTAGTGATACTTTTGCTTTAAAAAACTTGTTTATTAGATGATCCTGGATAGCTGATGAAAGGATCCTCAATACTATCAAAATGAATATGACTTAAGTGGAATTTGTTCACAGGAATATCATATTCTTTATTTATTTTTTCTTTTTTTTTTTACTACTTACCAATTTCTAGCTTTTGAGGGAAATAAAACCTCTGCTTCTTGAACTATTTCTGAGAGTGAATTAGAAACAGTATTAAATATGCCTTGCAAAATAGTCTGTTTTCAACTGTGTTAAGTTTATAGAGAGATATCAGTTTTTTTTCCAGTTTATTTTTAGTGCCTTTCAAAGTACAAAGAATTTTCAGACTGTTATAAATTGAAATTATTTGGCTGAGTCCAGTGTGCTTTTAATGTCACAATTCTACTTTGCCAGAATGCATTATTGATAGTGAATCATGTGAAGAAATTATTTAAAGCATCCTGCTGAAATATTTCCTTAAAAATCCTTAGTTTCAGTATTTATTTGAGATCACTGGACAAAATCACTGCTCAGGAGTCTCATTTATTCCCTAAACAAATCTCCAGTGGCTATCAGGATCGCTATGTAGATACTATCCAGCATAATTAAAACAAAGATGTTACTGAATGTAGTGGTCCATATTTAAAGTCCTGCTAGTTGCCAATGATTGCCTTCTGCTAATCTCTACCAGCTGCTGAACACTGAAACCTTTGCGTAAAGAATATTGATCTTCCAGTACTTACACAGACAGTCACTACAGACCAGAGCCAATAACCTAAAACTTACCTTGAGGTTTAGGAAGGATATACTAATCATAGCACCTTTCACAGCCCTGGTAGACATATTTTTACCTCAGGCACCTTACAAAGGTCCCTAGACTGGAAGCATAAATGCCTTAAGCTTCCCTTTAGTCAACAAAAATAAATAATGCATCTCCAGTGGTGACAGATGGGCAGAACTTACCTTTTTCCTTGACCATACAAGATGCCTATAACAGCTATACCCCTAACTAAAGGCACGTAAGTTGTTTAAGCAAGGTGTGATCAATCCTAGCTGTTGTCCTTGCATCTTTCCTCAACGTGATGAAAAAGGATGAACTACTTTTAAAGAGACTACTGGAGAGAACAGATTACATTCCTGGGTCTGCCACAGACCTCCTCTGTGCCAGAGGGAGTGTCCCCCCCAGTAGCAAAATGCATGCCAGGAGGACAGTTTCCCACTCACATTAATATAGCCACAGTGCTGGTGGCACAACTCGGACTGCAGGGTAACGATGATCATCGTAATCAGAGTTCAAATCAGCTTTTCTTTCCATTGGGCAGTGAGGTGGTATGAGAACTGTGTGATTAGAGCCGGAGCTTGGCAATTGTTTTGGGATGCAGCTTCTGGGGAAAGAGGGTAAAATACAGTCTGTAATGCTGTCTGCTCTTACCACTGGGATCAAAGGTTTCAGCATCTCCCAGTGTTATCTTACATCTTCCTCTCTGCTTCTCTTATCAAAAAGTCTGAGGTAGTTTACTGACAACCAAGAGTTCACATATTCAGTGGAGGTGCTAGCTTCAGCTAAATGCCAATTTATACCAGTCTTAAGTAATGAGGAAACATTACCTGTGCCAATAACACAGGTATCTCGAATCTGATTAGATGCATAAGTGCCTCTGTGGATTAATTACCAGAATTTCTTGTGCTGGATTTGGCAGAGAGACACTCTCTGACTAGAATAACCAGAAAAATATCTTTCTTGCTAATAGTTTAACATCTCTGGAGTAATGTGTTTCTTTCTTTCCACCCCATCTGAATTTCTAAATCCTTTCAGCCTTAGAGTGTTGTTCCTTCAATGTTAAAAATGACTGGTCCTTCTGGCCAAGCTAGATCTTAAAATTCAGAGAGGAAAAGAAGTTGTACTCCCATATTTTTTGCCTCTTCTGTTTGCCTACCTGTAAATTATTTCCTCCTCTCTTAGTAACTGTGTACCTAAATCTCAGGATGTAGCAAAGACGACAGTTCTCTGCAGTGCTCCCCCGCAAGGGCAGCAAAATAGGAGGACCTGGTCTGTTTCTTTAGCTTGTCACGGTCCTAGAAAGCCAAAATATCTGGTGCTTCTCCTGAGGGGTGGGAAGCTGCTGTGGGGCATGGGCAGGGCTGTCAGCACTGCCCGTGGCAGGAGCTGCTCTTGCCGCCTCAAAGCCTGCCACCAAGGCTGGCTCCAGCAGCCACTGGGGATTAGGACCCCCCAACTCTCCATAGGGCTCTCCATCCACAGCTTTTATCCATCCCCAGCTTCTCAGTCTCAGGACAACAGAAATCTGCAAGCCTGAAGTGTCCCCTGAGTAGACTTACTGCATGATGGGAAACTGCTCACCTAAAAAGTCTGCAAGATCCATTTTATGGGCCCAGCTCTGTGCAAACTTCTGCCTGTCCCTGTAAAAAACCAATCCACACACAAAATAAACAAATCTTCCATAAAGTTTATCCATGCACTGTTGACATATATGCAATAAGTTGTTATCCAGTCTTATTTTTCCCTATAAGCCATTCATTTCCAAATTTAGGACTTGGAAATACAACTTCTGAATAGCTCTACTGCAGAGAAGTTAATATTGGACTTTTCTGTCATTTCATTTAATGTTACCAATTCCTTCCCATTTCTCTACTTTCACCTCTCCCACGCACACTGAGTGCCTCTCTCTCTCACACTTTGGTCTTACAGCTTTTGAAATACACACCATTAAATGGATACTGTCACAGGATTTACTCCTTGCAGTTTGTCCCTGAGGGGAGACAAGGAGGGGGTGTCGTTCTCTGTGTCAAGGACCAGCTGAAGTGCATGGAGCTCCACCTGGGGATGGATGAGGAGCCAACCAGAGCTTATGGGTCAAGATCAAAGTGAGGGCAGGGATAGGTGATGTTACTGTGGGGGTCTGCTACAGGCCACCTGACCAGCATTTGACACCGTCTGCTACAGGCCACCAGGTAGATGAGGCCCTCTATAAGCAGATAGGAACAACCTCACATTCACAAGCCCTAGTCCTCATGGGGGCCTTCAACCACCCTGGTATCTGTTGGAAGAACAACACAGCAGGACATAAGCAATCCAGGAGGTTCCTGGAATGCATCAATGATAAATTCCTTCTCCAAGTGGCACAGGAGGCAACAAGGACAGGTGCCATGCTGGACCTTGTTCTCACCAACAAGGAGGGGCTGGTGGGGAATGCCATGCTCAAGGGCAGCCTTGGCTGCAGTGACTGTGAGATGGTGGAGTTCAAGATCCTTAGGGCAGCGAGGAGGGCACACAGTAAGCTTGCTGCCCTGGACCTGAGGACAGCAGACTTTGGCCTCTTCAGGGATCTGCTTGGTAGGGTACCATGGGGTAAAGCCCTGGAGGGAAGAGGAGCCCAAGGAAGCTGGTTAATATCCATGGATCACCTCCTCCAAGCTCAGGAGCAATGCAACAAAGAGGAAGTTGGGTAAAAAGGCCAGGAGGCCTGCATGGATGAACCAGGCACTCCTGAAGAAACTCAAACTCAAAAAGGAAGCCTACAGAGGGTGGAAGCAAAGACAGGTAGCCTGGGAGGAATACAGAGAAGTTGTCTGAGCAGCCAGGGATCA
>VYXH01011141.1:897143-929726 GCA_013397275.1 Burhinus bistriatus | reverse complement strand
TCGGCCGCTGCCGGGGCAGCGGCAGCCCCGCAGGCGCCGAGAGCGCCGCACCGGGGTTCGGTAAAAGCCCGGGTTGGCACCGGGGGTGCCAGGTTTTCCTCAGAATTTTCTAGCAAATTCGTAAATACTGAGGAAAAACTGGAGGCCGCTGCGCGGCGGCGGAGAAGCGCAGGTAGGAGCGTTCCGGGGTGCCGCTAGCTCTGCCGTCCCCGGGCTCCCCGGCACCGGCTGCCGTCCGGCCGCGGCGGGGGCTGAGGGGCGGCCGGCGGGGAACCCGGCCCGGCAGCCCGGCCTCCCGGTATCCGAGGGCCCGGCGGTACTGAACGCTCGGGGTCTGCGCCCTCAAAAGTACGTCGTCTTCCTCGGTGGCCGGAGAGCGCGATTTCCAGCTGTTAACCTATTTTTAATCGGCGTTATTAGGATCTCACCCGTTACCAATGTCGAACAATAGCTTAGTGTGGTATAACGACACTCAGAATACCCAGGCGAGCAGCTACCTTAGCCAGGAGCTGACACCCAGCGTGTTTATTCCAGTGATTCGTAAGGAAAAGACATGGGACAGATGGTATAAGCATCTTAAAAACAAACGTGCCCCAGCCAGGAAATGATGTGGTAAGGAAAGGAAATTTGTTTTTAGAAAACATAAACAAAACAACCGTGTCTAAAAATAGACCTAATCAGCTTTGAGATCATGTTAAAAGGTAGTGATAATTATATGGTGTCACTTACAGGCAAAGTGAACACTGCTTAGGTGTTTTCACTTACTTGAAAGTCTTGGACTTCTCAATTTAAAACTTTAACAGTGAGTTTTACAGAGTTTTTAATGCATTTTTGGGCACAGTTACAGCATCAGTTATTATAATGCTTGTTACTGTTATGTATTATTAACCCTAAGCCTAAATAGTGTTTGCTTGGGATTTACTGCTCTGCCGTAAGCAGAGATAATATTCACAAGAGAAATTCTAGAGGCATTCAACAATGTACACTGCATGTCATCTTTCTGCTCTGTTTCTCTTCCTTTCCCTTCCCAGCCCACCTTCCCTTCCTCCAAGAAGATGATGTGTCTGTTCTTGTCATGGTTCNGGGGGGGGGGGGAGGGATGCAAAGAGTAATTAATCAGAATCTTGCTAAGCAAGCCTTATCAATCACAGGCATTCAGTGAATTATCGTAAAACATTACGGAATTATTTCATAATCGTTATAGACAGTCCCTTACCAAGAATGACAGTAGCTCAATAAACCATCCGTGAACACCAAATTAAATGTAATTTAATGTTTTGTATAATACCCAAGGCTGTGGTCTTGCAGGCACTTAAGCACATGCTTAATTTCCAGCCTGTTAGCAGTAAAAGTATTTCCCGGATTGTTAGTGATTAAATCGATGTCTGGGTGTTAACACTTAAGGTTTAAGATTGTGGCCTAAATTTGTGATATAATTATGCAGATAAATGTGTGTAGCGTCTTAGTAGTTTCCTAGTGTATGTCAACAACAATGGGAAGACAAGACAGCAGACAAAGAATACTGTTGAATGCCCAGAGGGTGTTCTTAATTGGTCAGTGAATAAAACAACATGTATTTTTCTTGGTAGTTGGTTTTAGGTTTTTTTTTAAGCTTTTTGAACTTTATTGGCATAGTTGCAGTATGCTTATCATGTTTCAGGATAATGCTGCAATTTTCTTCTTTTAAATTAAAGTGAGGGATGTTTATTTGTAGGTGTTTCAAGTGCTTTAAAAGCGTGTACTTATTTTAGGGTGGTGTCTCATAATAAAGAGAGTGCTTATCGTACTGTATGCAAGTTTGACATTTGAATACCCCATTGTCATTAAGTAGAGCTGTATTTCTTGACTAGAGTAAGGTTCTTAGGAGGAGATGGTGTATTTAGCTGTGGAAGAGGCTAGTGTAATAGAGTTCAATTACAAAAACCGTGTGTACAGAACCTGTGTTCTGAATAATATTTTGAGGAGTTTGTCTGCCCTCGAGATTGGAATCATGGTAGTTAGGTCAGCTAGCTACCCATGAGATAGACATGAAGAAAAGTCTTGATAAAATAATTCAAAGTTGTGTCAAGCCTACTTTCTGTGTTTTCCAGCAGAAGTGATAACAGGAAGGATGTGTTTTATAGAATGCATTTTCCGAAGACGACACGTTGCCCAATCTGTATTACATAGCTTAGACTCTTCCTTGGGCAACAAGCTGAAAGTTATGGAAGTTGCAGAAATCTTAACTTCAAAAGTTTGAATAAAGACATTTTAGAGGTAAAATTTCTAAAGTGTCATTCCTGGCGGTAATTTAACTGTAATTAACGTGGAGATTACTTCAGACATGCAGTAGTGAAAAGAGGCTGGTCTGTAGGATGAAGATTGCTTGAGCCAGTGGGGCCCCCACACGATTCAAGTTTCTGAAATCAAGAATGCTTGCTGTATATGAAGGACTTAGTAAAAGAAAAACAACATATGTTGTCTAATGGCTAATTTAATATTTTTTCTTTAGACAGATAATCTCAAAAGATGGGAGATGTCTTTGAATGCCTGTTACTCCAGCAACCTGATCAAAGCTATTTCATTTCTTGGAAAAAAAAAAAACAAAACCGTTCCATACATATCCGGAAATACTCACTTAAGCACAAAATCTTCAGAGTTGGTTACTTTGACAAGCGTTCAGCTGGGTAACACGTGGCACTTTGTTGGCAGGTCTGCAATTTGACTGTTAAGTAGGCATCAAGTTTTAATTACATTGGCCAGATTCCATTGTGCACAGTTTTATTCTGTCCGTGTGAAGTTTTGTTTATCTTTGCATTGCGATTAATAGCCCTTGTATAGCACCTTAGTGCTGTGTCCTCTGCTCTAGAAATGTTAATGCATATAAATACCGCTCTTATGAATACAGAAAACAGTTCTTAGCCAAATGTCTCACTGCAAATTGATGGCTGAGGTGGCATCAATGCCTTGTATATGCCACTAATGACACATACTCCTCGTTGATTTTTTTTCTCTTGAATCACTGTTTTCAAGCTTTGAGATTCTCCTGATGAAGGACATCTACTAATCTAATTGGCTGTTGTAGCCTGCGTTTCTGTCGTGTCTTGATTTGGCCTCTGCTGGGAGGAGAATGTGCAACAGCTGCATTGCTGCTTCCTGTGCTACAGTTTTTTTGTGAATAAGTATGGAAAGGGTCTTCAGAAATGACAATGCAATGGTTTTCCAGTAACACAGATTTTAATCCAGCTTGCCTGTTTGTCTTCATTTTCTCAGAAATTCTGGTAAAGCTGAGTGGGATGATAACAAAGGAGAATGGCTAAATAAATTCTTTAAGAGTAAGTGGTATCAGGTGATAGAGGAGGAAGACACAAAGATTAAGGCGGGGAAAATGCAGAAAAGTAGGAATTAAAAGTAGCAGCCCCACTTGCCAGTAAAACAAAAATCGCTGTCTTTTGAAAATCTGAGTTACGCTTTTGGAGGTGGGAAGGGAAAAAGTTGAAACAACTGGCCTAGAGTTAGGAGAGGACTGAAGCTGGCATGTGTACATTGCTCCTTTGGCATGTGTTTTAGAACTCAGTATGTGTACGGCTTTTGCTCAAAAAAATTAATGATGGCTGAAAAGAAAGAAGGAAGAAAACAAATACTTTATTTTTATAGGATATGTGTAGGACAGAAAAACATGTGTTAATCTTTTTCTGTAAAGAAAAGTTAATGTCTTGTGGCTAGCACATGGCCACGGTAATCCAGAAGAACTGGTTTCCCTGCATGGTTCTGCCACGGTTTCTTTTAAGAGACCTCAGGCAATCCATGTACTGGTCATCAGTGCAAGAGTCGGACAATTTTATGTTTATTAGTCACTGAGGAAAATAGGGACGGAGTCCTAAGAGCAAGTCCTGAGACCCTAACGTGTTTGTTTCCCCCCCTACCCACTCCCACCCACTGATCTGTTGAATCATGCTAATTTGTGTGCTTTTTCTCTGTCCCACAGCACCTTGATTTATTTTAGGTGAAGCATAAATGTTTCAGCAGGATGGATGAGGAGTACCCCACTCCCCTGCCACAGAACATCATCTAGTCTAAGGTCCTGGGAGTCAACAGGGAAAGGAAAAAGATAATCTTGCGATTCAGCCCAAGCTTTGATGTGCTCAGGAAATCTTCAGAGAAGATAACGCTAATGCAGTTGTAGTGTCCTTATAATGTGAGGAGAGGTGTGAGAAATGGAACATGGGTTAACATGGTGTCATTTTTGACATATCCTCTCAGCTTGAAGAACAGGCTGCACATGACAAATGTGCTTAAATTTCTTCTTTTCCTTATCTGAAAACTGTGTAAACCAGTAGGCTTCAGAAGTCTTCTGTGGAGGACAGTGTTCTGAATATCTAAGTTCTCAGATGTAAGAGCAAAGAAATAAACTAGATACTCATTTTATTGAAATCAAAGAATTTTTATGACCTCTTTAAAGCAGAGGAGCATAAATCCTCTTAATGCATTTTGTCGGTGCATGAAATAACTTGTCTTGTTAGTGGTAGTCATCATTTACTCTGTTCTGATTTTCCAGAAACCTTGTTTACATTACAGTGTTGTGGAAGGAAATCATCCTGTCTTGGGTCGTGCCTGTCTTGTCGCAACTGTGATGCAAAGAGGAGAAAGGAGTGAAATTTCAAACCACAAATATGCTCTGGCCTTTTGACATCCATTGAAGGGTTCCAGGGGTAAAAGAACCTGAATAAGTCACACTTAGGTAGAGATGAGAGGGAGAAGGAAGCTCATGGGCACAGTAGTTCTAATACCTCAGTTCAGATGTTCTTATTTTTAGTGTATACAGGCCTCTTTTTCTGCTGCAATGCCAGTTAGAGGTTTAATTTATGGCAACTACATCAGTGTTTTCAGTGAAGTTCAGAATGCACTGTACTATGCTTTGATTCAGAAGATAATGGTAAAAAGTGAATCTGATGAGGGTTTCCCTTTCACTTCAGTGGGTCTGGAAGATCACTGGGTTTGAAAATCTCAGCGTCGTTTTATTGGTTCATATAGGACAGAATTGTGATAGGAATGCTTGAGAATTATTCTTAATATTTCATTGCATTTACAAGTAAGTAGGGAGGCTACGCGCTGCTTTTCCTGGCTTCCTGTGGATGGAGTTCTTGTGTCTAGATAAATAAGAGATTGAGTTTGATTTTATTTTTAATGTCAGTCTTCCAGAGTTTGTAAATTATCAGGGATCATAAATCGCTAAATTTTGCATGCTGTCTAGTGACAACATGCATTTTTTAATATATAAAATTAAAGTAGATGCAAGGTCTAAAACAAAATCTAGAACAGAAGTATTTGGAAGCTTGACACTATCTTATTTTTTATTAATTGAAAACGGTTTAATCATAGAATTTTAATTAAGAAAACATTTTACAACATTCCAGAAGTATATTGCCTGAAATGTTTCTTTAATCTTTCTGTCTATTCTATAAAAGTAAACTTTAAATATCAGAAAGTGTTCATGTGCTTTTTAAGGCTGTGTCATCTGTTTCAAAGCTTTATAATTTATTGAGAACTACCTCTTGATTCATTTGTATAACCTTTTTCTAAATATATAAGGAGGCTTAAAATGCCTGGTGTTTGGCTATTTTTACAACTGAACATAAAGATTGGTGAAACTACGTCTTTAAAAAGTTGTGTTTAAGATACTGAAATTTTCAGTGCTTTTGTTGATTTCACTTTATCATGAAATGTAATACTCTTTTCTATCTATCATCTGTTTTAACATTATAACAGAAGCCTAGCTCTGCAATTAAAGGGATGAAAAATGAGGATTAAATTGCAGGGAAAACTTTCTCAGAATGAGCTCGGGTAAACGGTGGCGGTCTCTCTCACAGGGAAGCTTTTTTTGTTTGGGATGTTATGAAACTATCCTACAGAAAAGGGCAAAACAATAGATAGTAAGGAGGAATTAAAAAAAAAAAAAGTGTCTCCTGGTGCCAGCCACTGCCTGTATAGTGCATCACATGACCTGGCAGAATCATAAATATTTTAGGAAGGGGTGGGGGGAAATCTTAGCAGAGGAATTAACATTGATGTGAGTATCTGTAGCTTCTCTGACTGTGCTGTAAAGTGCCCTGTGAGGAGTTGTTCCAAGTTTAATTTGCTGGTAGGAAATACTAGAACGGCATTATTTTGAAACTGCGTGTAGTCACCACTCTCCGTGGTACCTTAGCACTTGTGCCTAACGATAACAGTGGTACACCTTCACCCATTTTCTTTATATGCGTTGTAACTCATTTTATTGCTATTAAACCAAATCTGTTTTGGTACTGAATTTGCTAGTATCATCAGTGATTTACGATTACTGGTACAACTGTGCCATATAAGGGGACATCAAATCACGGGATATAAATTATGTGCATACATGCACTGCCAGTTAGTGAATAGTTTTCCATGAGTTATCTGATGTTTTATACAGATTTTTAAAATTGGGGGGGGGGGAGGGAGATTGAACATGGAGAAAGAATTAGTTTAATCGGAGTGAGGACTGTTAGGATCATATGTGCCTAAATTAAGCCAGGTTTTTAAAAATGCCTAACTGGTGAGTATGAGAGCATATTTCTGCATACATATAAAGAATTTAGGCTTTAAAAAATGTCAGTAGTCTCAGAACTAACAAACTACGGAGTGCTTTTGGTAATTTGGATATCTTATGTCTATGATTCTCTTTAAAATTGTCCTCAGATAGGAAAAGCAGCAATGCTGTCTAGAAGGATAATTCATTAACCAGTTGATTTTGAAAGTTAGCTGTGCAAACTGTTGAAAATTAACAACTCTCACCATCTAAAGTTTTTACTCTGCTGTAACAACATCTATTTGACCTTGCATTTCCACTTAACATGCGTCTTGTGATATTATGCTTATACATCTTAAAAGCAGTAATGGGGGTTGTAAATGTTTATTGACCTTTAAAAACATTATGTCTTTAAATAGCGTCTTTGAATTCTATGTATTCCTGTAAATCACCAACCTGTTTTGTGGCTTCTATAATCTATTTCTTTGGTCAGCATGAGAAGAACAGGTACAGAAGTCAGCCAGTCTGAAAAGGTGTCATGGCGTTTCTCTGTTATTGATCTGCGAGTAGCGGGGGGATTTGGAGAATTAAACATTACTGATTAAAAGAACTCTTACAGAAAGGAATTTTGAGGAAGTTTGCATGAGTCAGTGTAATATACCAAATGTTTCAGATACGTTTTTGTGAAGCAGCAGCAGCATTAGAAAGGTCTTCCTTTCCTGCTTGCAAATATTAGGTCTTAATTTCAAGTAATTGAAAATGCCCATCTCCATCCTTCTGTCTTACAAATCTTTGAATTCTGTTATCTCTTTGCAAGTTGGTAAATGTACAGAATTTATGAATGCATGCGGACTAAGGGCTCCCTATTCCTAAAATGGGTTTTTTGACATTCGTGTACTTCATCCTGCTCTGCTTCACACTGATGTTCCTAGGCTCTAGATTGGAAGAATCTCCTCAATGGTACTCTGAAGATTAAGTCATTTTGTAGGCATGCAGTGGTACTGACATTTTCTAGCTAAATCTTTCAGCTTCTTTTCAGCGTGGTTTTCTCTTCTTTCACATGAAATTTAAGCTGCTTTGTATTCTGTCAATATGCCTGCTTTGCTGTCATTTCATACATACTCATTCCTCACTCTTATTTTTCTTTACTCTCAGCTTCATAACTGTTTTCCTCCAAGCTTGTGTGCCTTACGCAGCTTTCCATGTGCCCAGTGCTTGCTTCTTAGTTCCTCCTTTAGCTTGCTGTTTTTCACAAAGCTGTTAATTAAGTTCATAGTTGTTACCATTGGATCATCTAACTTAGGAATTTCTGCTTTTTTTGCTTTATGGAGACAGAAGGTTCTTGGGGAAAAATTACTCGACCTATTTTCACATCTTTTATACATTTTATTTATTATTTATATATTGCCATAAAATAATGAGGACTTTGCAATATCTGATTTTTGACCCCAAATGAGTTGTTTTCCCATGTGTTTAAAACTGTATTAATTTTGCACTTTTACTATTGTAGGAGGTCGGTGAGCCATTCAAAGAGGAGAAGGCTGTTGCTAAATACTTACGTTTCAACTGTCCAACAAAATCCACCAACATGATGGGCCACCGAGTTGATTATTTTATTGGTAGGGTTACTTTTAACCAGAGAATGTAACTTTCTTCTTCTGACATTGCACTTGGGGTGGGGGACCTGGTTTTTTTTTTTATCATTACTGCTTTGTCTAATAAGTACTGGTCTTACAGTTTTGTTTTGAAAACTTATCTAGGCATTAGATGGCCATAAAATTAATCTTATCAGCCTGAAGTAAACACAATAAACTTTCCGCTCTGTGATTTAAAGGTTTATAGTTGTTAAGAGTGCTGTATTTTATACTAGTGGCTAGTCTTACTTTAAAGATTGAGAGGATATGGAACATCACCAGAACTGACTGACTGGTTGGTGTGGTTCAAGGAATGTAGACTACATATTAAAATAAATGTTATTAGTTTTAATGCATTTTTAATTAATTTTTTTCCGCTAGCCTCAAAAGCTGTGGACTGCCTCCTGGATTCTAAATGGGCGAAGGCAAAGAAAGGAGAAGAGGCTTTATTTACAACCCGAGAGTCTGTAGTTGATTACTGCAACAGGTATGACCTAGCCTAATTCATCAATTTTATTAATGAGTATAGTTGTTGAGATGTCTTAGTTATTTTGGAACCAGTTTCACTTAGGCTTCATGCATTCTAAAACATTTGTGGTTGTATGTAAAAATAATGATTGTATTTTTATTACTGTGTTTGTGGGTGTCACACCAGAAATGGAAACAACATAGTTTCATCTTTATTCTCAAAACTCTCGTGCTTTCATTATGCTCCTTGGGGCAGCAAGATGAACAAAACAAATTTTCTAGATTTTATAGTTATTTTAAGTTAGTAGGATCAGAGTCCTCAAATCTCTCCTTCCCATTGCCATAGTCTGCCATCATGGCAGAAGCTGGACTTGGGAGTTCAGTTTATGCATCTCAAATGGTACGTCTGTGCTGCCTAGTGTACTTTTAGTGCTTTGTTTAGATGAATGGCATATTCTGACTGTACCTCTTTTGTGGCAGACGCATAGGATTAAGGAGACTGCCTACACTTGGAGAATTCTGTGAAAGCTACTTAGAAATGAAAAAATATAGCTAATATTTAGTCTTTTTTTCTGGCCTCTTTTAGATAGCCATCCTGTAAGGTGAGATTCTTTCCTCAGTTCCAGGGCTGAGGCAGGGCTGATTGTGTGTTTGAACTTTAATCCTTTTTCTGATTTCTTCAAGAAAGTTTAGAAAAAAGCATTATTTTAATGCAAGCAGAAAAAGAAGTTGTCCCTTCCAGAGTCTTCGGAGTGAGGTAGAAGTCTGTGTGTTTGTTCATCAGTTACTAAAGCATCGGATGAGATGACAGTTGGTTAAGTCCTTCAGCTCCAGCAGTATAAAGAATGCCTGTGTAGTGTGCAAGGAAAATCAGTTCAACCCTCTGTTCTCTGGCATTGATTTTTATCACCAGTATAATTTTGTACCCCGATGATCCATTTAGCACCATACCATGTCTGCAGTTTGGTTTCTCTTTCTCCTTTCTATATTGCTGATAATGCTAAGGCCACCTTTAGTCACTGAAGCTGTTTTCAGAGTTTTAAACATTAGCACTTTCTGCTTCGTTTGACTTTTGGAAGGGATGGAGGAACATCTTAATACAAAACTAGTCCCTTCAGTATAAGGGGCTGCTTAGGCTCTTATTCATATTAAAAACAAGTACCTTAACTCTCTTGGTGTAGCTATTGCTTTTTTTACCTGCCCTATCAAACAAAAACCAAATACCAGATCCTGCTCCTTCATCCTGTGACAACTGCATCCATCAGTTGCATATTTAAAACAAGTTACTAACTGAATTCATAACGCTGCTTCAGTACACAAGGTCTCCTGGTACACTTACATATTGATCTAAGTTCAGTAAGTTTTCTTTTGAGGGGGTTTGTCACCAATAAGCTACATCAATAATGCTTCGTTCAGCAGATTTATAGAGAATTAACAAGTCGGGAATTGGCAAGCAATCTGGACTTAATTAGTTGTGTCAAGGTATGTCCCCCTTCAGGACCTGGCAGTTGGCCGCACTGATACCGTGGCTGCATGCTCTGAGCAGTAGGTCTTGGACAGTCCTGTCTTTTTAGGACAGAGGTGGCTCCTGCAAGTGGAAGAGCTCTCCTGTAGGCCAGACCTGTCCTGTGGGCTGCTCAGTACCTGAGCCCCCTGAACTTCCAGCTGTGAGGAAAAGTAGTTTCTCCCAAACACATGATTTTCTGTTGCTAGAAAGAGAATCCATGTCAACAGTTGTCTGAAGGAAGGGTTTTATATACCTGAAACAACTTTGCTTGATAGTCAGCATACACATAAATTTAATTGGTAGAATGACTTCTCTCTCTTTAGCAAGTTTTCCTAATTTAACAAGCAGTCCAGCATAAGGATTTGGTCTGCAGCAATAGACGAAAGAAACCAAGGACAAATCAAATTGATTTGGAGCATAGGACCAGGATTTTCGGTGTGAATGAGTACTTGGCTTTCACACCCCACTGCATCCTCTCAATCTGAAGAGCAGTATTCTGGACTGCTCTTCCTATTCTGAATGTTGCTGTGATCCGTTCAAGGATGTTACTTGTTGGTGACAACCTTAAGACTACCAAATACTACTTCCTCGTGCCCCACTGGTTATAGGTATACTTGCTATCAGGTATGTTTTTAGCTGACGTGAATGGAATGCTTGCGTATGTACCACAGTTTCAACAGGGTGATTTTATTCACCGTGCGCCATTTACCAAGGGACTTGGTAAGCCACATGTCCGCTTTCTTATTTTTGCTATGAAAGACACTGACATGAACTTGAAAATAAATACTGGATGGAGTTGCATTAATGGGAAAGACAACTAAATTGTCCTGGTGGCTTCCTCTATCCTACATCTCATGTATTCATTTATATCTACGCAAAATGCTGCCACAGAAAAGTATGGGTTTTACCCAGTTTGGAACAGATGAACAAAGAAAGCAAAGCAAGAGGAAAGACACAGGGTAATTAGGTCTGGTGTATTTAGTTGTAAATAGAGCAGATGATGGTGACGTCTGTCTTTCAGTAATGCTATTGATGATTATATTAGATAATCTAGAATGGTACTTAAAACATAATTGAGTCTAAACATTGTTATTGCAGCCACACTTAAATATATAATTTAACTTTTCTCATTTTAAGACTCCTGAAAAAACAGTTTTTTCATCGAGCGTTAAAAGTGATGAAAATGAAACCTGACAAGGATACAAAGAAAGAAAAGGAAAAAGGGAGGGCTGAGAGTGGGAAAGAAGAGGAGAAAAAGAGCAAGAAGGAAAGTGGCAAAGATGAAAAAACTAAGAAGGAGAAAGAAAAGGAAAAGAAAAAGGATGGTGAAAAGGAGGAATGTAAGAAGGTAAGTACTACCTGTAAAAGAAGAGACAACCCTGTAACAGAGAATACATTACCTGATTGTTAAGGTTACACTGGCATGTGACGTACCTTTTTTGCCTGTTTTCATGTCTAAAATATGCTGTGCTTTTTTTTTTTTTTAAACTTTGGAGTTGTTCTTATTTTGATCTAGATCAAAAAAGAGGCTTCAGTTGGGCCTTTGTGTACCTCGTCACATTCTCATGTGGACTGAGTTAATCAAAGCCTACTTCCGTTCTGCTGCAGCAGGCAACGATGCTTTGTACAAGTGTACGTTAGCATAGAGTGGCACGTATGCACGTGACCTAACATCTCAAAGCAGTGCAGCTGCACATGTGAAACAAAACCAATTTTGCAATATTTGGTAATAAGAATGTTTGGAATGTAATATTTGATACTTGGTGCTTGTAAATAGCTCTGTAATAGTGGGACATTTTTCTGTATGACAGCTCCATTACTCATCTGCATAATGCCTAGTTTTCACAGTCTTCTGATTTATTTACTTTCTTTAAAGTTCATACTATTACTACTGTACAAGTTTTCACGTGCTTGCTCACGTTTTCATTCCTGATTTATTAGCAGAACAGAATTCCTAAATTAAAATGTTAGGAGTCTGCAGGAGAAACTTGATGACGGGATGTGTTTTTTCTCCCATACGCAGTGGTACGAATCCAGTGAGAGTTAGTAGGATAGTGCTCAAAAGTTATTCCCATTCAAACACTCCTAAGTGAAATAATGGCACATTTAGTGAGAGGTGTAGTCTGCGTCTACAAAGATCTAGATCTCTGAAGAAAGCTACATGGCTAATAAAAAAATCATAAACAAAACAATCTTGCTGACAGTCTAAACATAGAAGCCAGTATAAGATTACCTAACTCTGGAGGTACTTTAAAATGCTGATTATGAAAGTTACGAACTGCTCCAGTTCCCTGTCATCTGGAGTGTTACATTATGAAATGTAACATTAATTTTTAAACTAATCATTAATTATTGAACTGATAGTGGATTATATAAGCCAGTGGGTAGTAACTTGAACAATGGCACAGGACAAAAATTAGAAAGTTAATTTCAAGCGAAGAAATAAGCAAAGAGAAGGAAACAGGAGACAGGGAAGAGGGAGACAGGGAAGAGGAAGCACATGATCCAAAAAGAGACTGAGGAGGATAGAGAATAAACAGGCAGAAACTGATTCTGAAGGGATGCCCATGTGGTAAATGTACTCCAATAATTCTAATAAATCTAGTGATTATCATAGAATCGTTGTGGTTGGAAGAGACCTTTAAGATCGAGTCCAACCATTAACCCAGCACTGCCAAGTTACCACTAAACCATGTCCCTCAGCACCACGTCTACACGTCTTTTAAATACCTCCAGGGATGGCGATTCCACCACTTCCCTGGGCAGCTTGATAACCCTTTCAGTGAAGAAATTTTTCCTAATATCCAATCTAAATCTCCCCTGGCGCAACTTGAGGCCATTTGCTCTTGTCCTATCGCTTCTTCCTTGGGAGAAGAGACCAAGGCCCACCTCACTACAACCTCCTCTCAGGCAGTTGTAGAGAGCGATAAGGTCTCCCCCCAGCCTCTTCTTCTCCAGGCTGAACTATGCAGTGAGCTACCCTGTTCTTGATCTTTGTGCAGACTTTCTGTTAATATCAGCAGAGCTTTGCTGTGCATTTGAAGACATAATGTAATCCTGAAGTCATAGTCTAGTCCTTAGACACTTAATAAAAATAAAATTTCTCTTTCCTTACACTTTTCCTTTATTTTTGAGGTACCCAGTTGGTAATAAATGAGAACAGGAGGAAATAAAGCATCTTTACTTCAAAAGTATGAACGTAATCATGAGTTTATGAAAAGTTATCAGACTCAATATATTAAAATACTAGAAATTAAAACCCTCTTCTTTTATTATTATTATTATTTTTTAAAATATATATATTTTGTGTTTGTCCTCAGGATGAGACCCCAGGAACACCCAAGAAAAAGGAAACTAAGAGGAAATTTAAACTTGAGCCACACGAAGACCAAGTTTTCTTGGATGGAAATGAGGTAAGATCTATGGGTACTTTCTAACTTTTAGTGTCAATGTACTATTGTCAGATAATAGGTTAATTATCTGGAATTCTGCAGACTCTTTCTTGATACGTTGAAAGAAAAATTAATGGCAATATGATGGCTGATCTTGAAACATCAGGTTTTTAGATACTTGGAAGGAGGTTAAAGGGAGATAAATGTAGGACAGCAACTTAAAAAAATCTAAAAGAAAACTTAATTGCCAGTCAGTTACATGTTAGTGACCATGAGGGCGTAGCGGGTGTTGGAGCAGGCTGCCCAGAGCGGGTGGTTCAAGATCGGGCTGGGTAACGCCCCGAGTGGCCTGGGCCGGCCTCCCAGCCGAGCCTGCTGTGAACAGGAGGGTGGACTAGAGACCTGCTGAGGTCCCTTCCAACCCAAATTGTCCTGTGGCCATCGTTGTGCTGAAATACTTCGGAACAAACACAAGCCTTTTAGAACATGGTGTTCGGTCACAGGAGAGGAAATGGCAAATACCTGCCACCCAGGGGCTGCCTGGCTTTGTGATCTGAGCAGACAGGTGACGTTTAGGTATTCCTGAATTCTCATCCTGGCTTTATCACTGGAATTGTGGTCTTAAATACTTCACTGTACTTTGCTTTCCTGGACGACAAAGAATTTAATTCTTTAACAGCTCTATAATGTACAGAGTCAAACTTGTGCTTTTAAGATTTGGGGTAAGTGGTAAGTCTTTGGTTCAGCAGAATTATACTGTGCTCTGTGTTGATGCTGTGTGTCGCTGAACTGGGATCCCCTCTGGGATTCTCATATACCTTTGGTTATAAAACATACATGGCAGTGAACGCTGTAAATAAATCACTTGTGCAGAAAATGTACTTTATGTATCTTTATTTTACTCTTCTCGGTCAGTTCTTTTACAACCTGCCTTGCTCTGTTTCATCCCAGCTCATACAGAGTCACACCTACCTCTGGTGCTCCCTAGTGTCTTTTACACGGAGTAACCAGGATGGCATGCGGCATTCAACAGGAGGGTGCAGTACTGTATTTGCAGTATAACAGCATTTACTTACTTGTCTTAACTTTGTTTACTTATTTGTTTATTAATGAGCTGACATTTTTTAAGAACTGAACTCCCAAGAGCTTTTTTTTAAGTAGTAGCTAATTTAGAGCCAATTCTTGTGTATGTACATTAGAGCTGGTTTTCCCTTTTCTTCATTATTTTGCACTTGCAAACACTGAGTATTGCACACTGTCATACTGCCCAGTCACCAGTCATGATCTTCAGTTTGTTTGGGCTCACAGAGCAGTTGACTGGCAGCAGAGCTATGCCTGCGTGTAGTCAACTTTCACACCCTGCGAGAAGTAGAATATTAAATACTTGTTGTACCACACTGAAAAACTGTATTAGTGCCACTAAGGTGTGCTCCTGGTAGTTTGTATTAACACATCAGCTATGAGGGTTGCTGGTTTCTAGTAGTCAGCAGCTTCTTTTCACAGTTAATAGCTACGATTCCAAATGTTTAGTTTGGTGTTAAAAAAACAAAAACAAAAAACCCCCCAAAAAACCCCACCAAAAACTGTTTTTGTAGTTCAGGAAATCCTGCACTTTACCAAGAAGTTTTTTTTAGTAAGCCTGGGCAAATCTGATTCAAATGGATCCACAGTTCTTGCACAAATGTTTGGTACTGAGTGTTGCAACTGTAGACATTTAGGTAACTGCGCTGTGCAACAGAGGGTACAATTATACTTAGATGAGGCCGTCAAACGGGACGTGTGCTAAACCGAGCATTTCGGCTGGTTGCTTTGTTCCGTATGGTCAGTCTGTTTTTTTTCTCTTAAGGGAAATCTCTTCAAAGCTAGAAGTACTTTTTTTTTCCCCACATGGTGGACCTGAGAAATTTTTTCTTCACAGAAGTTTTTTGGCTTCATGCTGAACAACATTAATGCATAAAGAAAGATAAAAAACCACCTTGATTCAGTGATATTTTTGAGTCTTTCATTCCCCCATCGGTTTTACTGTCTGATTGTTTTCCCCAGGATTTTACATCACCTGTAAGTTACTCTGGGTAGATCTTCTTTTATGAAGTAATTCTTGGAGAGATCCAGTCTCAGATTTCCACTGTTTTTCTTACACAGTATGGAAACTCCTTCCCCATCCTTCTCCCCCTCCCAGCTGGAAGCCTCCAGCACAACCAGTGCGCTGCCCAGCTCTGCGTTGTGTCCTGCCCCAGCAGCACGGTGTCCTTCCGCCTCCTGCCACGAGGCTCAGATTATCAGCAGCACACAGGGAAGGCAACGGTGTGGGCACGCAGGCGTGCAGCCCCTGGGCTGCCCGTCTCCTTTTGCACCTCTTTCACTGGCAGAAACCTGTTCCAGGTCCTGTTCAAAGTATAGCCCTGCCTACGAGACACAGCCCCGGCCCTGCTCCGCCACCCTGGTACCGTGCTGACCGCAGAGCAGTTTGTTCGGCACCAAGCACGACGTGCATGGCAGCAAGCGTTTGGGTGAGGGAATAAATGGAATCATTTATCAGAGAGCTTGTTTTCCAAGTGTAAACCAGATTATTTCTGTTGTAGGTGTATGTGTGGATCTACGACCCCGTTCACTTTAAAACATTTGCCATGGGACTTGTACTTGGTAAGTAAGAGTAGATACTAGTGAGCGCATGGTAAATGGAGGCTTAGTATCAACAGGCCTGTCTGTCCCTGGAGAGGTTTGGTTTTTTTTCTGGACAAAGTTTTGCTCTTCAGTTTCAGCGAGATTTGATACCAATCATATCATATGAATTTTGATCTCAGGATGGAGGGGGTACACATTTTTAAATGAAACAAAACCAGACCTGAAACGTGCTGTAGCCAATGTCTGAACTTGCACAAGTTTGCAAGCTGTTTATTTCTGTTGCTTTAAGCTGACAAGTTGCCCAGTAGGCAAATGTGGGTTATATAAAAATGTGAAAGATGTTAAAGGAATTACTTTAAACTGTGAATGATACCTTTCTGACCCTAGAACTTGTATTTGTGTAGCCTAAGCCCAATCAGCTGATTTTAATTTTTTTAATCTAAATTAATATTGATGTTAACTGACATCAGTGAGCTAACAGACCGTTGTACTGCCGGTCTAATGTTCTTGACCTGTACCTTCCAGCTTCCTCACCTTGAGAAAACCATCTTTCCTGAGAACTGGGTCATCCCTTGGGGCCATATTCAGGCCTTTGGCCAATCCGTGGGGCCACCGTGATCTCCACCCGGCTCCCTGCGCCTGTGTCCTGCTGCTCTGGTTACAGGCAGCGTCCCGCCCACCTGTTTGTGCGTGCCCTCTCCTCAGAGGTGCTCTCCTTGCACTCTTGACTAAGCGCCGCCATGTAGAGTTGCTGAACGGGGAGTGAGCATGAGAACAGGAGCAGGGGGACTAGACAAGGTTTCAGTCAAGGCCCAAAATACTGTCAGTAACTCGTACTGTGCTAAGCCGGTACCTTGAATAAATGGTCAGCCTAGAACCTTTATGCATGTACCAGGACAAACTAATTGTGCTTCTCATGCTTTTCTCCTTATCTTTCTATTTAGTGATTGCTGTTATAGCTGCAACTCTGTTCCCGCTCTGGCCAGCAGAAATGCGTGTTGGTGTTTATTACCTCAGTGTAGGCGCAGGCTGTTTTGTCGCCAGTATTCTTCTTCTTGCCGTTGGTAAGTGTCGGTCATCGTCGCTTTATCAGCAGGTGAAGTCTAAAAGGGCAGAGTTGCAGCCTGTTTCTTAAAGGTGGTCCCAAGGCGTGTGACTGTCTCGCTGGCCGGGAGGATGTTGTCAGCAACAGCCGGGCCGATCCCGTGTATGGATTTCCCTCCTGGCCACCGGGTGTCAGAGTTGTGCCGCTGAAAGAAAGTTCCTGCTTGTGTCTGACACCTCTTGGGGTTTCCTGCATAGTGGAGATTTGTTTACGGCCTCGGTTTTAAAAATTTTTTTAAAAAGGGCAAAACAAACCCAAGAACTGTACGTAAGAACGGGTTCAGTAGTGAGAATGGTGTAACCAGGATTTTAAAGCTTTCTTGGGCTTGTATTTCTTTAGCAGAGGGGATTAAGAGCTAAATCATAGATAGGAGGTTAATGGGGCGGGGGAGGTGTGGTGAAAAGAAACCATTCCACAATGCTATTGCAGAACGAGAGATTTTCTCCTAATGTTACCCCTGTCCCTGGCTCGGGGTGAGCGTTAGTAGTGGACATCTCTTACGCCATAGCTGTACAGTTTGGGTGTTTATAATAAACCCCAGAATTTCCCTTTTCCTTTTTTATACAGCTCGCTGCATCCTCTTCCTGATCATCTGGCTCATTACTGGAGGAAGGCATCACTTCTGGTTCCTGCCAAATCTCACAGCAGACGTGGGATTCATTGACTCCTTCAGGCCCCTGTACACACACGAGTACAAAGGACCAAAAGCAGACTTAAAGAAAGAGGAAAAATCAGAATCCAAAAAGCAGCAAAAATACGACAGTGAGGAGAAATCAGATAGTGAGAAGAAAGAAGACGACGATGGGAAAACAGAAGCAACAAGGAACTCGGGAACAGACGGCTCAGGAGGAGAGCGACATTCAGACACTGACAGTGACAGGCGCGAAGACGACAGGTCCCAGCACAGTAGTGGAAACGGAAACGACTTTGAAATGATCACAAAAGAGGAACTGGAACAGCAAACAGATGAAGGGGATTGTGAAGAGGAAGAGGAGGAAGATACCGAAAGTAGGCCTTCACATGAAAAATCATAACTCACTGTGGGTTTGGGACTCAGTATGTGCAAATGGTTGGATTTTCTTTGTTGGCTGATCACCAAAACATAGACCATACAGTAGCATCTTTGTTTGCTGAAATATACATGTTACCAAACAGTTTTATATCTAGTTCCTTCTTTTTTTTTTTTTAACCATTAACTTGATTACTTGGTACTATGTTAATCATTAATATCCATTGACAGAAGTTTTATCAATCTGACAAGTTTTCTATTGATTGATAGATTGCCCAGATCGTCCTCAAACATACTGAAAAACATAATTTTCTGGTACTTGCATAACTGGTTGGTTAGTTTAGCTTCTCAAACTTGCATTTGTAAAACAAGTAAAAGTTGAATGACCAAATCTCAGATTATTCCTAGTTAACTCATTTGATAGTTAGGTAAAGCCCTTCTTAGCCCACAGCTTTCTTGATATTTTTCTTGATTTTTATTTTCAAAAGATTGTGAAAACTTTCCTAAGAAAACTAGTTTTAGCAGAAGTATTTTGCTGAAAACACAAAAAGCTGATAGTGCTGAATGTGGCTGCAGTGTTCTCCGTTTCTCCAGACTGCGTGCCAGCAACTGAGGAAATCCAAACTGGTTTTGTACATCGGTTCAGAGAAAGATGTCATCTCCAGCAGGTGAAGGAAGCAGCACCATTTGGAAATCATGGCTGTTTTCTTTCTCAAACACCATCATAATTAAAAAAATAAAATAAAATGTATTCTGTACATAATTTACAAATAAAGCAAACCATTTACTTTAACTGCTACTTATTATTTAGAGATTTGATCCAGCATTCAGTTTGTATTATTAAAGCCATTTTGTGGTGTAACTATCAGAGAAATGCAAGTCAAGAGGACCTCACAGAATATTTGTGTATGATTGGTAGCTGTTCCACAAGAGCTTTAGTTTTGTGCCAACATTCCATGTATTTGAGTAAATTGATCTTTATTAAATGAAAGCAAACAACATAGCTGTATGTATGCCTTAATGTTAAAACTTTCTATATTCTGGAACTGGAATACTTTTAAACTGAAGAGGCAGGAGAGTATTCGTCTGTTCAGAACTCTAGGGAACTCAAAGCTAATATGAAATGACCATTAATAACTTGTTTATAAATACCTTGAAGTAGTCTGTGCAGTTTCTCTTGCACGTCCCTTTCTGCTGGATGTGTGGAGGATGTACTGTATGTTTTGGTTAACTAAGCATTGAAGAAGTTAAGACTTGGCATCGTTCCTCTAGATGACTGTAACAGTAACTATAGGTTTGATCGTCTCCCGAACCCACTCAGAGAGGATAAGGGTAAGCTTGATGTTTTAATAACTCACTTGGAGAACTTTTTTTGGTCTCCTAAATTGCTTCCCCTTCCTTCCAGCATTGGCACTTTGGATGAAGATACTAATTTTTTGGATTGTGCAAATATATACATCATAATGGGTGTGTTGATAAACAATTCATGCATATGGTGTATTTGCTTCTTAAATTTCCTGAATATTTACGCTATAAGGAAACAGATACATTGGATCACTTTTTTATTAATATAGCTAAAAATTAAAGGACCCATTACCTAAATGGGTTGACTCCTCGACACTTGTGTTATCACTGATTAAAATAGCTAACAACAGTCCTGTCGATGCCTTCAGTACCTTACTGAGATACGCATTGTGTCATGATGAAGGATCTTGACCAACAGCTGGTTTTTCACTCATTTCGGCAGCTGGTTTGAGATGCTCTTTGCTCACAGAGCCAGTTTCCTTTGTGTTTGCATTTCACATCTTCATGTCTAGCGTTGAGAACTGAGCTGCATTCCTCTCTGTGCAAGAATGTTCACCTCGTTGGCTCTGTAATTCATGGTACAGCTGCCCTGCAGAGCTAGTACTACAGCTTGCTTGGTAACCCTTTTTTACCACGCAAAAAAAAAGTTGTAAAAATCTTCTCTGTACTGAAGACATCCTCACAGTTCATCGTGTTAAGTTCCTGCTGCTTACAATGGCAGCTAAACCAAGGGCAGCTGACCACCTGCATATGTATCTTCCAGAAGCCGTTTACAAAGGAGCACTTAGGAGAGCGCTGCTGCACGCTGAACGCGTGCACTGGCAAGGTGTCTAGCAGTGGTTCACAGCAGGCAGCTGAGCCACTGCCAGTTTCTGAAGAAATGAAAGCGGTGGATTTCAATTGTGGCAAGTACATTTCCTCCTAAAAGTGAAATCTTAACATCTTAAAGGCACTGCTGAGAAAATAATGTTGAAATGGTCAAATAATAAATACTTTGGTAATGTTGCCATCTGCTTCCTGTTAAGTGGATGCGGGCAATATGCCAGCACTCCCCACCTGTGGGCTGGGGACAAGTGCCTGGATCTCAAAATTAACTATCAAAAATTTGTACTGTCACCTTAACAGAGTTCCAAGCTCACGCAGCTGCAGAAATTGAATTACTCTTAAACTCTTTCCCTTGATCTGCAGTGAACAAGTCTGAACCTTCTGAAGAAGTAGTGTGAAGAAAGAGATCTGCTGGAGCTGTTCAGTGGTGAAGGAAAGGACTTCATGACCGATTCCTGTAATCTAGCATTTTCTGCAAATATTCCCCAAATACTTCAGAATTATTTTGGAATGAGATAATGACAGAAATGATTACAATATGCCAGTCACAGTAAATTTGTGAGTGGTCTTGCAGTATCCTGGCAAACACTTCCAGTCCAACGAGAGAAAATCACAAAAGTACTTGGTCATGTTCAGTTATTTATCAGGATACTTCTATACCAGGTATTTCAAAGTTGTTCTTACTGATTTTCAGTAGTCTAGGGTGACCTTATGGGAACAAGTATAAACGTATACATTTAGTGGAAAGTTATTTAAATAACTACTCTATTAAAAGGTCCTTCCTGCAATAAAATTTTATAGTGGTCTTACTGATATTCCTCCCAGTATTTTATATGCCAAATACAATTTTCTGATTATTTTTCTTTGCAAGAAAATATGATTATTCCTAACTTTTTAAATTAAATAATTACTGGTAAAACACAATGAGTATTTAATGCAGATCAGTATTTAACGGAGATGTTACACCCAAGTATGCTCTGCTCTGGTACGGATACAATCACCTCAGCTCACTTGTGCTGTTCCAGGGTCCTTAAACAAAGGGAGATCTTTCTCTAGCAATTAAGAAGTAATTAAAAATTACTTTTTCACAAACTTGCGTATTTCTTTATCTGTAGAAATGTTACAGCGCTGGTGGGGATGCTTGTGATGATAAACAATTTTCGAATAGCAAAGTACCTTTACAGCAGCAGCTCGGGGAGCATTTACTTTCACTTGCCATATATCACATAGCAGATTTTTCTGTGTTTTTTTAAAAGATACATATATTTTATAGGAGATATATTTTGTTCATTTAGGCCTGTTTCAGTTTCTGTTTGAAATAACACCAGATGAAGTTCACAGAGCATCACACAGCACAAAGAACAGCAGATAAAGAAAAACAGAGAAATGTCTCAGTTCCTCAGTCAACTCTTAAATTACACTTTAACCAGGACCTGCCTGCCTTTGGTTAGATCAGGAGAAAGGCTACCAGAAGCACCTGCCTTATGTAAACATTAAATGTAGACGATGTAAACATTAAATGTAGAAATGTGAAAAATAGACCCGCCTGGCTTAGCCCCTTATTTTCCTTCCTGCAGCCACCTGCATTTCTCCCTGCGGCACTAAGCTGTCAGAGCCTTGCAGGGGTGGCTCTCCAGCTCCCCTGAGAATATAATTCTTTTCTAATAGGGTCACAGTGACAGCAAAGTAATATTCAAACCTCACAGTTGGCATCAAAAGCACTGGGCAACAGAGAAACATCCTCTTCCAGCTGCAGTTGTTTTGTTGGCAGCAGTTGGAAGTCCCCATCAGAATCCCTGTTGGCAGATTCAAGTGAGCTCAGTTTACAGAGTAAAGCCTTTTCGCCCGCCTTGCTGCTGTGCCCTGCCCTTTTCCTCCCTCGTGCAGTTGCTGAGTCGCTTACCTTTTGCTATCCCCACGCCACAATTTATATACTCCAGCCACAAACCTATGCAATTTACAAAATAAAATACACCTATATACCACCTGGAAAAAAGACCACTGTGGAAAATTTAAGTACCAGTACCTACTGTTTTCCTGCCTGGAGATGCCATAGTGAGGACAGCAGCCCAGCTTCCCCATCGCCGAGTGTTCCAGAGCTCAAACAAGCGCTGGGCCCAACTGTAGATGACACAGCCCGGCTGTTCATAACAGTGATGTGTCCTTCCCCTCTTCCCCATCGCCAAAAGTTGCCTTATTCTGATGTAGGCGCCTTACATTGCGATGCACTGCCATTATCTTGGGGTAACAGACTGATTTTCAAGTAACACTACATCCCGCCTTTCACAGAACAGATGTGGGCTCCACTCTGTGCGAGACCTGGGGCACAGCCGGCATGTGCCCTGTTCTGGGCCAGCCGGGCTGGAGGAGCTCATGGTACCGGGAGGTGTTGAGTCTGTAAGCCAGAGAGGTGCAGATCCTAAATTGTGAGAGAAATTGCAGATGCCCCGTCCCTGGAGGTGTTCAAGGCCAGGCTGGATGGGGCTTTGAGCAACCAGGTCTAGTGGGAGGTGTCCCTGCCCATGGCAGTGGGGTTGGAACTGGATGATCTTGAAGGTTCCTTCCAACCTAAAGCATTCCATGATTCTATGAGTCTATATAATTTCAGATAGAAAGGTTCTATACACATATAGATTCTATACATATTATTTCTTTGAGTTCTAGAAAGCTTGTATTTGCCTTACTTCCTTATACTTGACTCTCAATTCTTCAGGGAGTTGTACTGGGATAAATTCAGAGTAGATCCCCAGATTTGTAACATCACAAAAAAGGGACAGCAGACAGGCTCTGGTGGTAATTTTTCTGCTCACACTCGGTGGTCAGAAAGGAACGCTGCAGCAGGAGCGGCTTAGGGACCACGCGTCCTCACACTGCACCTTCTGCCCACAGGTGTAGCTATCCACTTCCCAGCTGCTGTGGGAAGGGAGGGCTGTATCACCTACTGCTTGGCTGACGCTTCATCCAACTAAGTCTCATACATTTTTAAAACCAAGCCTAGAAATGTTTGAATCACGCCAGTTTGAACAAAATTCTTTGTTATGCTATTTTCACCAGAAAGTCTTTATCAACCATTTTCCAATACCCAAAGCAGCTATGGTTATGATGCAACTTCGTAGTAAGATCTACCATTCAGTATTTAGCATGGAGATTATTGCAAGGGTTAGCTTTTCTTTTAAATTAGGCAACTCTTGTTAGGAACTACAATCTGTTCTGTGAAAAGAGTCTCTACATACATGCCAGCACAGCTATGTGATCGATGTATTGACTTTTAAATACAGAAGAGACAGAGAGATCAATTCTGTTCGGGACCTTTAGATAAAGAGTGGTGATATTTAACTATATTGAACAAGGTTGAACCCCAGCTCCCTCCAGAGCATTCCTTAGGCTACCTAGGTATTTTGTCTAATAAGAAGGGTTGAGTAATCTGATTCTTAACCTCTCTGATCAATCCCCCTCTATAAAATCAGAATAATACGGTAGATCTTTATCTGCTTTACCACTGTGCTGTAGGTGTCTAGAAGCTGGTGTTCGCAAAACACTTATCTGTAAGACCCAGGACAACAACTTCTAGCAAACTTTTACAAGTCATAGGTACTCAACTGCTGAGCATGATTTGTTATCAATTCTGATAAAATACTTCAAAGGGGGTTCAAGGAGTGGTGTGAAATGGCCCAAGGCCCTGCTGTACACCAACACGGCACTGTAGCTTTCTCACTTAGAGCATAGGAGAAGGACAAAACAATCCTATCAGTGTAAATGAACTGGGACTGAGCAGCTGCTGAATGTTTTCAATAGCCTTCCTGGTAATGGCTGGTACAATTTCATTAGGGCTTCTCATTTTATTTAATAAAACATTGGATGATTTTATTTGTAATACAGCAGCAGGTGCAGGAAAACAAAAGGAACATTTCCTGATTGTGTCCACAAAGAGTCCATTACTTACTGGCTGACACAGCAGGCATTTGTTTTGCCATGCGTATTTTTTTTTTAATGTGAAAATAATAATCACTCAGAAAAAATAATTGTTTTATGATAAAAGACTTTTGAGAGAGAAGTTAGAGTTAGTAATAGCCCTATGCAAACGGTTTCAGTGCAAGTTAAAGTAAAGAGAGAGCTAACAGTCCTCGGCAAACACTGATCATGCCTCAGATATAGATCAAAGGATTGTCTACAGGTGGTAACCACCATTAATCCTCATCATGTAAAACAGAAACCAAACACAGAAAAGGCTACCCTTACGATCCTTGGAAGTACTGTGCCGCCTGGATGCAGGAAAGGATGTAGGTGCTCCCAAGACACTCTTGCAGTTTACCTTTACTAGTCAATAAATGAGAGACAACAGTCCTGAGCGACTCTCACTAGCCTTAACAGTAAATTCTTATTTTCTCTTTCTGGCACATAAGTCTTCAACCAATACTTAAGAAAGGCTCTTCGTTGGGAATCAGAAGATGTAGTTTTGAATTCTTCAGATTGAGGGTGGGATTGAAATTACATTTCCCCCCTTTTTAGCTTCCTTTTAAATGACAGTGCCACCACAGAATTTGTTTAAAATTGAAGGCTACCGGGAGATAGTAACATACTAAAAGGTTACAGAAGATTACTAGCTCTGTTTTGTTGTTTGTGAGCAACATAACGAGAGTAGGACTGCACCTTGCACTCCATGTTGCCTTCAGTCTTAACGTTTTTAATTTCTTGTCATAGTGACCAGCAAGCCATGAATTGGGTTTTACAAATTACTGGTTCATGTAGCGTAGTTTTCAGAGCCTTGCACTTCCCATCGTTCTTCCAGTTCCCTGAAAAATTCTTTGTGTCAAAGACAAACAAAACCCAAAAAGACTGCAGTGTCATCATGAGCAGCAGGAAAGGTTTCACCTTGTACAGTGAAAGCATGCTGTGGTTACACAGATCAAGGAAACACTACTGAAAAATGCATCAAGGCTGGCATCAACAATGCCAGCCTTACTTTTACTAGATTTTCACTGAATAGGCAGAGTTAGAATTCTATACAAGACACCTTCAAATTAAAATTACTATGGAAATATTTACAGTTTCTTCTCAGCGAGAACTTCCCAAGAACAAACCTGTTACTTTTAAGATGAGCATCTCGAATGATTCAAATCAAGATCCAAATGCACGTTGTCTGTGCTTTTAAAAGATTCCTAAAAAGTAAATAAAAAGTAAATGGGAAGCTGGTCAGGCATTTTCTTCTTTAAAAAATAAAGTTAATTAAATATTTTATTAGTTAAATATTTTATTAAAAAAATACAATCTTCATAAACCCCATACTGTCTTTCTGAGACATGCAGCCTTTCAGGAACAGCAACTCCACAACCGCTTGCTCATCAGCCATTGCAAAACTCCGGTTGGTAATCCTGTGCTGACAATGCACAAAACCTAATAGAGCATTAAACAAGCTCAGCCAGGCAACACCCAGTTAAAGGCACATCCAGGAAAAAGAAAAGGATACAGGAAAGGCTGTATCAGATTGGCATTCATCTCCACAGAGAAGTACATTCCAGAGACAACATTCTGCACTCACCGTGGTCTACTGCCAGCTCTGCTCATGACTGTTGTGTCTGTTCATCTCCAAATCAAGTCACAGCCCAACTCCTTGCTGCTCAGGATACTTATTTTTCACAATAATTTTTCCAGGAGTTCAGTTCGCAGTGTATCGCTTTCCCCACACGTGACATCAAAATGCATAAATATGCATTTGATCTCCCTATCTCGCTCCCACATGGTTTGAGGTGTCCGAGATGTCAAAATAAGATTTCTTGAAATACAAAAAGGTGAGGCTTAAATTTATTCCTTCTGCTCATTTGAACAAAGGGGCAGATGGCAACTAGCTTCTGAAGCACAACATGTCCCAAACAGGAAGAACTGGGGAAAAGTAAACATTCAGTGCTAACTACACAGGAAGCATACCCTATACTCATTCACGCAATGGTAAATAAGGTGTATTCATTATCTACACCTACCTCTGTCTGAAGGAAACCTCCTGGCCCTACATCAGGCAGCACTGAGTGTGAAGCAGAAGCAACACTGGTCTTTCTAAGTGACTTCAGAAGCCGCAGTGAATGGTGGGGCTGCAGTGCTGAGCTCCATCACAGAAGGGAGGAGAGGGCAGAGACCAAGACCTGTTCTGTAAGGACACTAACTTTGTTCAGTCACTCTGTTTCTTTCAGAAACTGATCAAGTTAGATTTGAAATTAGAGGGGCTTTTTTTCTTGTTCTTTTCCTCTTTGTCCTAAAACCCTACACTTACAGTTAGTTTTAACAACAGAACCCAAAATATGAGCAACCAGCAGCAGGCAACAGTTTTGAAGAAGGAAGGAAGCACCTATGCAAATATCTTGTGTCTACAGGGGACATCATAGAACCCCAACATGATCATCGGAAAAATGCACCAACAGCTTTTGCAACAGATGGATGCCCCGTCCCTGGAGGTGTTCAAGGCCAGGCTGGATGGGGCTTTGAGCAACCTGGTCTAGTGCGAGGTGTCCCTGCCCATGGAAGGGGGGTTGGAACTAGATGATCTTTAAGGTTCCTTCCAACCCAAACCATTCTATGATTCCATGATTTGCTGTACCATTCCACATACCCTTCTCCTGGAGGAGGCAGTCTCCTGTCTTATTTTCATACACAGCTGCCCGCATGCAAATATAAACTAATTTCTTAAACCTTTCTATAGCTGCACATGAATATAAACGCAGCCTCTGAACAGAAAACAATCACGTGAGGGTAATCAGTGAGTAATCATCAAGTTTTCACACGAGCACCACAGTGGGCCTTGGTGAGGGAAAGGGAAGCCAAGAAGTAGTCCCAACATTAACTCGGGATGTAACTTGGGGAGCACAGTCCTCCTGCAGGCCACGCTGAGCAGCCTGCTTAGAAGGCTCACCCAGGAGGGGGCAGACACACTGTGCATACTCTGGAGGTCACCCACTCATTAGGATTTTTAGCAGCAGAAAAAAATGTTTAAACCCTCCCCTTCCCCTCCCGGTTGCTCATTTCCACCATCCAGGTATCTCCCCACATAGGCCAGTACAGTAGTTCCTGCAATCATAAATCAAGCTCTGATCAGAAACAAACAAAACCACCAGAAATATAGCATTCAAGCAATTCACTAGCTATCACTGGGAAAATCACTTTTGCTGCTGTGGGTTAGAACTAAGAAGAAGAAAACTAGCTCCTCTTGGAGGACATCACCATTTAGATACTTGTGAGTGGGACCATGCTGTGGACCGGGTGCTTAGAATGTAAAATACCCATCTCAAGTGTAAACATTTTCCTATTATATCGCAATTTGTTCAACAGTCCTGGTAAATACTGTTTGGATAAGTAAATATTGCCAACGTTAATGCTGCTTGAAATTACTTTAAGCTTTCACGTTTTTTCAGACTATAATATCGATCAAATTGTTTTTCCACAAAAAAAAACCCAAACTTCTTTTTTTCTGAAGTTATTTAATCCTTGAGATGAACCAGAGAAGGTGTGGGGGGGTGGCAAAAAAAAAGACAGAAAAAAAAGCTCTACTTACACCTGAATTTAATTCCAGAGTTAGTTGCTTTCAGAAGAGGTCCTACCAGCCACTTGATACTTTCGTACACACAGAACACACAGAGATCAAACATGGATTTGCACCCTGCAAGGAAGACAATAAAAAATGTTTCCCTCCCAATGGACACTAGACATACTAAAAATGTAGCTGCTCTATGATTAACAACGGAAGTTGAGACCCAACAAAAGACAGGTTAAATTGAGTAACAAACAAATCCAAAAAGCTCCCAAAGGTTTAGCTCTTCTAATTAGGTCTCAGAAAATAGGTGTTCTGCCTAAATTTCTCAGGCAGTCCAGTCTGCAGGAAGCATCTAAAAGATGTCATTTATTCCTGTCAGTACCTAATTTTTGAGAAAGGCATGACATTAGACACTACCTTTTCCCAGATCGTCTAGAGGCTCACACTAGCGACTCCTGGTCAGTAAACTGGCTTGGACGAGCATTCCATGGAGGCAGAGGAGTGGCAGTCCTGGGCTCCAGACTGTTCAGCACAGGGCAGGTGCTGCAGCATTGAACTCACAGGCTTCCAAGCCTCTTGTTAGATTTAGCCCTGAATTACCCAAAACATAACGGGAAAAAATAAAGATGTCATAGCGTTACAGCTATACTGCGTACATGCAGCAATCAGGAAACCACTGCCAATTAATTTGAGAAGCACAGCTGAGGACCCTCAGCAAGCCATGCGTGTGGTAGGATGTGCTCCTATCCTACAGGCGTTGGCAGATGGGAATTAAAACATCAAATGGAAAACTAAATTCGTAGTTTGATCTGGAAGAGGTGAAACGCTGTTACTGTGAATTTTTAAATTCTATTAAGTAGATTGCTACAGGATGGGCAACCTAAAAAGCACAACCCATTTAGAAGGTTTTATATATACTTTCACAATTATCTACTTTAATGTATCATTATCTTAAAACAAATGATGGGTATTCCCTAACCTCTCTCCTAATCTTCTCTTAATTGTTAAGAATGTCTGAGGAAGACAGAATTGANCACACCCGTTCTTTTCCCCCTCAACATGGGCCCCCCCCCGCCCGCCCGGGGGAAGGGCCCGGCCCGGCCGGGGCTGGGCACTGAGGCGCCCCGCGATCGGCGGGAAACTGACGGGCGCCGCGGCGCCTCCTCAGCCAGCGCCGAGCGGCCGGACCGGCTCGGAGCGGGGCTGGGTGAGCAGGGCAGGCCCGGCCCCACCCGACCGGCTCGGCCGCCGAGCCCCACCCCTCCCTTCCCCCGCCCGCCCCGGGCCCCCCCCCGTGGGGGGGGGNGTGCGATGGGGAGGGGCGGAGATGGCCGCCGCCTGAGGTGGCGGCGCGGGAGAGCGGGGAAGGTGGCGGCAGCGCACACGCCGAGGAGGAGCGCGGAGGGGCGGCGGCCCCGGCAGGTGGGTTCCTGGGCGAGGAGGGGCCGGCCCGGGCGGGAACCCACCGCGGAAGCCGCTCCCAGCCCGGGCGTCCCCTCAGAGAACTCCCCCCCGCCACCTCCAGCCGCCCCCTCCCTTAGCCCCGCGCGGGGCCGGAGCCCTGTGGAGAAGAGCAGCCCGCCGAGGTGGGGAGGGCCGGGGGAGCCCGGCGGGGAGCTCTCGGGGCCGAGGGAGGCGGAGGCGGTGACAGCCCTCGGCTGCTGGCACCGGGGTGTCGGGGAAAGGCGTGCGCCGGTCCGCTGGCTGCCCCGCTGCTGCCTCAGCCGCTCTGCCCGGGTCTTCGCCCGGCAGGCGAAAGGCCTGACCTGCACGCAGGTGGTTTTGCCTTATAATAACAGCAATGGATTTGAGCCATCGCTTGCATGGTATGACCCAGTTTTGCGTGCGGGTTTCCTCCTTTCTGCACACATATGGAGAGACACACGGAAGGCTATTTTAAGTTGTACTGTAAGACGTATTTGGTTTTAGAGGATGAAATGTACTTGTACAGATGAATCGTGAGGCGGCCAGGTAGGCTTGTAGCCGAGTTCAGTGGTAGCCCGTGGATACGTCTCAAGTTGTACTGCCAAATACTTCTGGTTGTTCCTCTCATCCCGCTCTTCGGCAGACACTAACTCAGATGTTCACTAACTGGCTCAAATGTTCACTAACTCTGGCGAGCTAGTAATAAAATGTAGGTGTCTATTTAAATACAAGCGAATCGCTATTAACAGAGATCCTAAGAGGCAATTCCTTGTTACAGCCGCCTTGGCTTCACAGCTTTCCTCTGCTGTCGCCGAGAATGCTGACACCATCCTGCTTCTTTAGGAAAGAGAGAAGAAAATACATACAGCTTTTTCTAATATGTCTTGCTGACATACGCAAAGCCATCCTGTGCTCATTTTCCCTAAGAATTAATACAGGGAAGAATTACAAGGAAACTTATGGAAGTCTAAGAGGGAAAAACAGTTGTTCTGAGATGTCTTACCGTAATATTTATGTTGCTAAAGGATGCACAAAAAAGCCCAATAAACTAACGAAGCATGTGCGCTTTGAATTGCCACAGAGTTCCAGCATTTTAGCAGCTAAAAAAGGATGAGTTAGGTTGATGCTTTTTCTGCTTTAAGAATATTTCTGCAGTCTCAATTCTGTATAGATCGTATGAGCATAATGAACTGTGAGGCCATACTTACTGTAACATCTCCTGTGTCTTGTATGATTTCTGTCCTATGTGGTTATCTAATGTCTTCAAAATACGGAGGGGCTCTGAAACATCCATCCCTCTGCCCAGTTGGACAGAAAGACCCCCCCTGCTTTCTAAAGGAAAGTAACACAGTCAAGCTTGTTTCCTGAACTTTTTCTTGGGAAAGTAGCTAGAGAAGTAACTTAGGTCTATGTTGACCTTTTAACTCTCAAGAGTATGTAATTTGAAGAAGATAGAATTTAGGCAATCCTTGACAATGATGTATTAATTAAGCTATTTGTTCTTAATTAAGGAGCCTGGAAAATTCAGACATAAATTTGAGAGCTGCTATGATGGAGAATTAACTAATTGGTAGACGTACCCAGAAATAAATATTTACANCAGCACAGGGCAGGTGCTGCAGCATTGAACTCACAGGCTTCCAAGCCTCTTGTTAGATTTAGCCCTGAATTACCCAAAACATAACGGGAAAAAATAAAGATGTCATAGCGTTACAGCTATACTGCGTACATGCAGCAATCAGGAAACCACTGCCAATTAATTTGAGAAGCACAGCTGAGGACCCTCAGCAAGCCATGCGTGTGGTAGGATGTGCTCCTATCCTACAGGCGTTGGCAGATGGGAATTAAAACATCAAATGGAAAACTAAATTCGTAGTTTGATCTGGAAGAGGTGAAACGCTGTTACTGTGAATTTTTAAATTCTATTAAGTAGATTGCTACAGGATGGGCAACCTAAAAAGCACAACCCATTTAGAAGGTTTTATATATACTTTCACAATTATCTACTTTAATGTATCATTATCTTAAAACAAATGATGGGTATTCCCTAACCTCTCTCCTAATCTTCTCTTAATTGTTAAGAATGTCTGAGGAAGACAGAATTGAGAGACCCATTTGTAGAAAACCTTTTTGCCAAGATAACATTCACAGCAGAGTATTTCTTAATATTTACTGTATAGCCCTTTAACTATACCATTATCAGAATGTAGTTGCCAGTTAAATATTAAGTTCCCCTGTGGAAAAGAATAAATATACGGTATTGAGGGGTTTGTACAATTTTGTGTTGTATTTAAAAACCAGAAGCGTTCTGCAAAACCATTACATGATGTTAAAAATCTGAACTGTGTTGCAAATACACCATTGGCTGACTTCTGCAATATTCAGATTTATTTGATGGCTTTAATGATGAAAGTAAGAGATACACTGCAAAAAGGTGATTTGTCACGTATTTAGAAGCATGCTGTGTTCAGTACGTGCATGTGGACGCCCGCAAATCCAGGGCATTTCACAAGCGATCATGCCCCAAGGTAACCCACGCGCTTCCCCACGGAGGGCTCTGTGGATGGGCGATCCGCGCCGAGAGTTCTTCCAGCTGCGAGACCAGACAAGAAACAGAAATTAGTTCTTCCAGAGCCTGCTGGGTTACTTTCAGGGACATGTCCGGGAGGGGACCCGCATCCCCGCTCCTTCTCACTGACTCTGCATGGGTGAAACCAGTGACAACTTACCAACAGGGCCACCGGTCCCAAAGGGTGAAACCGGTGACCATTTACCAACAGGGCTACGAGTCCCAAAGCCAACGGGGGTGGGTAAACACACACACAAGGCTTCCTAAACGAAATACCTTGCGGTGGCTGCCACGCACCACGCCGCCGCCATCGAGTACTGAGGGCGACGGGCCCGGCCTCTCCCCAGCACCCGCCGAGGCGCCCTGAGCGCCCCGCCATCGCCCCGCTGACCCTTTTTCCACACTCAAAAGTCACACATTTAGAACAGTCAATGTCTACCCGTGGTGATTTCTGCGGCCCCAGCAGGGCCGCTCTCCTCTGCCCTCGCCGCTCAGGTAACGACAGGCGTTCACCTCCGGCGCCGTTTGACTTCCCCTCAGTCACAGCGGGAGCGTGCGGAGGGAGGCTTTAAACACAACGTATTTAACCCTTTTCCTCAAAGCCGTTCTTTTTCCCCTCAACATGAGCCCCTCCCCGCCCGCCCTGGGGAAGGGCCCGGCCCGGCCGGGGC
>VYXH01011141.1:853409-896190 GCA_013397275.1 Burhinus bistriatus | reverse complement strand
TATGAGCATAATGAACTGTGAGGCCATACTTACTGTAACATCTCCTGTGTCTTGTATGATTTCTGTCCTATGTGGTTATCTAATGTCTTCAAAATACGGAGGGGCTCTGAAACATCCATCCCTCTGCCCAGTTGGACAGAAAGACCCCCCCTGCTTTCTAAAGGAAAGTAACACAGTCAAGCTTGTTTCCTGAACTTTTTCTTGGGAAAGTAGCTAGAGAAGTAACTTAGGTCTATGTTGACCTTTTAACTCTCAAGAGTATGTAATTTGAAGAAGATAGAATTTAGGCAATCCTTGACAATGATGTATTAATTAAGCTATTTGTTCTTAATTAAGGAGCCTGGAAAATTCAGACATAAATTTGAGAGCTGCTATGATGGAGAATTAACTAATTGGTAGACGTACCCAGAAATAAATATTTACAAACCTTTTTTTTTTTCCCCCCCCTCCTTTCCTTTTCAGATATGAAGCTCTGTGCTCTGTGATACTTACTTTGCTGGTTCTCACCATTGGAGGATGGCTGCCATTCTCTGTGAAAATTGTTCTGGTCAGTACCACTACACCCAGGTCAACCAACCTCTTGAAATCAGCTGCATGCTGCTCCTGATTATGCTCGGAAAAGTGTTCCTTGATTTCTTCATGTTGCAAGTGAAGCAAAAAAATGTGAAAGCTAGTTTTATGGGAAACTTCTGTGTTTCACTGGCACTTCTCGATTTCACGCTGCTGCTGAGTATATTTTTCGTTTTCTATTTTGAGGACTTTGCAGTCTGGGGCGTGCGATTTACAAAGTACCATATTTGCCTGTTCACTCAGATAATTTCTCTTACCTACGGTATTTTGCATTACCCGGTGTATGTTGTGGCTGGTCTGGATTATTACATGACTATAGCCCAAACCTCTCAATTTCCTAAAAGAGGTCGAAGATTACTTTATGTATTTGCTGTGGTTGTTATATGGATGTCAGGGTTTTTTTGTATTCTGAAAGTTCCTGCTATCTATGAAGAACTAGAAAGTCAGAACCGTTTTTCTCCTTATCAGTGTCCTCTTTATGCCAGCCTGCAGAGCTACTCAGTCTCCTGTGCCATGGTGCTGCTCATAGGCACGGCTCTCGTGGCTTGTCGGAAGGAAGTTATAACCATGCTGCTGTCTGTCAGGATCGCTTCCTTTGCCAGTCAGCCTGTTCTGATGTTCTCCTATGTGTCTAACAACAATGGCACTTGCTTTAAGTGGCAGCTCCTGACCAGACTCCTCATCTGTTTTCTTGGCACTTGGGCACCTTTTGTTCTTCTTCAAATTATCATTTTGTTGCTTGGTGCTCGGATTCCAGCCTACATGGAGATGAACGTCCCCTGGCTGTACTTCATCAACAGCTTTCTCATCGCAGTAGCATACTGGTGTCGATGTCACGATGTTGAACTGACAGAGGAGATGTGGTCTACAGATCCGTTTGTCAGCTGGAAATTCTGCTTTATGCCATTTAACAATGAAAACACAGAGCCAGCTGATAAGCCAGGCACAGTAATTGTAATCTATTAATGAGCTGCTGAGTGAAAAGACTACAAATAAGCGCTGTGCGTGTAGACAGAAGCGTGTACTCTGACGTTCCGTGACTGTACCCTTACAGATAATACAAGGGAACATCTCCAGAGTTATAACTGGTGGAAAAAAAGTCCAGTGTCCGCCAGTATCGTAGTGACTATTGCACCAGGGTGTGGGACACCGTGCACTCCCACAGTGGGTTCCAGTGAGCACCTGCCAGTTCAGAGAATTTAACTTGAAAGTACGGGTTTAAGAAAAGGCCACTACTTACAAAAACCAAGTTTTCAGTTAAACCTTTTATGACCCACTACTTACAAAAACCAAGTTTTCAGTTAAACCTTTTATGACTACAATTTTACACTTGCTTTAAATTGAATGATCTCAGGTTTTATACTACAAAATGCAATAAAGTTTTATTCAAAGCTGGAGCCCTTTTATCAGTTATGTACGCGTGTTAACCTACCATCAGCGGTTCAGACAATTTCTGTAATTTTTTCAAGGGTATTTTCTTGTTAAAGTGTGACTTTTTGCTAGTTTAAGGGTTGTCTGTTTAATGAGAAATAATTTTTTTTAATTAGGGTAAAGCTCCAGCTCCTACAGAAATCTAAACATTATTTATATAGTACAAAAATAGTGCAAGATGTGCAACTTCCGCAACTACAGGAAAGGTGGTGATGTTTCATTATTTCTCTGCTACTGCTCCTCTAATGTATACATGTACATATTAAAAATTAAATAATTACAGTCAGAGCAATAAGCAGCAAGGTTAGTTGCTATAAATAAATACATGCCCAAGGTTAAAGAATGGCTTAAATTAAAATAAAATTTGTTTTGAAGCCCAAATTACTTGAAAATTGAAATAGTTAAATTTGAAGTGGGACTACTTGAGTAGGGGAAGAATTAGCCAGGTTTCTAGCAAAAATACTCTCTTAATTTTAAAATTCTTGCAGTTTTATGAAAGTCTTGATTTAATTTTGTGGAAGAGAAATAAATGATACACAACCAAAGCAGACAAATGGAAGTAGCATTTATTTCTGAAGCACTGAACTCACAATACAATGTTGTACTGAAATAGAAACTATATAAGTAAATGATGCTGTAGGTTGGTTAATCATTCACCCAGACCCACAGGGAACAATGATATCGCACAAGAATACTCATTAAGAAAAATCTGCAGCTAACAAAAGGTGCAATTACAAGCAAGTTTAAGCAGCATAGTATAAGGTGCTTTGTTTCAGCATTTGTATGATGAATTTACCCATTAACAGACAGATTAAAGAAATTTCACTTCTACAGATCATAAACAAATGAGAGAATCTAAAATTTATTCACATGCTAGTTGGTAATAGGAAAGTGCTTTTTAAAAAAAATGATTCACGAAGTGAAGATCATGTTTTTACATAGTTTTCACTGTGTGCTCAACTGTAAAATTTAAATTTTGAGTTAGCATTTACATTATTATATATCAATTATAGACATACATTTAATTGCAGAATTTAGTGCTACGTGGGCTAAAATTTCTTATAAAAGAATATTCCAGTATATCACTCCATAAGAATACACAATCACACCTCAATCATCTTACATTTCTGCAATATATCCAATTATCATTCTGATTTATTACTTCATCCCACATAGTGCTTCTTTCACCCATAGTCTGTGGTAAATTTCTTTGATGTTTCAGTGACAGGAGCATTTTTAAGCAGTAGAAAATGGTTTGGGGAAAATCTGTTTTAAAAGGACAGTAAATGATCAAAAACTGAATTTTAAAACTAGTGCAATAAGAGGAGGCAATGCTTAGCAACATAGTTTGAAGTGTTTGGCACCACAAGTTATTTTATCCTTTATGCTGGAAAATCTATTTGGAGGAAATTCTATTTCCATGTTACAAGTAGGAAAGCACGTGCAATGTTAACTTGAAAAACGACCTTAAGCAATCACTCCCTGCTCTCTCAAATTTTAATTGCTGTTATTTAGTGCTTGAGATGCTATAGGATAAACCATGTCTAAACACTTTTTTTGACACAGCATTTCTTCAGGTTTTATATAAACTGGACACCCACTGAAATGGGGTTGACAAAATATTTACAAAACCTAATTCCATTTAAAAACCAGCAAATATCTCAAATATAGCAATGCACCAGGCATTTCAGAAGATCATGAAATAACTAATCGCTACAGACTCAGCAGGCAAGGGAAAATTCCTAATTCAAAATTCATTTAACACCAGATGAAGGCAAAGTTGTTTTCAAGAACATACGTTTCAGATGCTTCTGGTTTGTGTGATTAGTCTCACCCTTCTGATTCATTAACATATACAGAACTGGAACTGCAAGAAGCTGGGTAAGGCTGCTGATGTATTTTATTTATCAGTGTGGTTCAGCTTCTCAACCTGTAATTAAAGTTTACGCAACCCCATCTGTCCTGACGTGGCAGAATTCCCATTGTTGCTGCAGTGCTTCTAAAGCCATTTTGAGTTTTTAAAATTTTATTTTTTTACAGTGAAGCCACAGCATGCAGCCAAAGCAAGTATTAACGTACTGATGTTACATCACTGCATTACTATCAAATTCTTTCTCCCATACTCTTTGGGGAAAAGTGCTAAAGAGCGTCAACCTTTAGGCTGTCGCTACACCCGCCGACTAGGTAATAGTGGCACTGCAGGTCTTCACATAGCATCCAACTGTGGCATCTCAGCCTGCTAGGTAACTATTTTAAAATGCATTAATAGCAGCTCTCTTTATAAGCCCACTTTTATCCTTGACTTTTTATGGAGGCAGATAGCAGTTTTGAAGTGATCTTTATCCTATTGCCCTCCTAACGACTATGTCTGTCCCTTGGTGCATTTTCTCTTCCCTGGTGCTTCTGGGAAGTCCCAACACTGAACCTTGAGTCCAGCCATATAATCATAAACCATTACTCTGTAGAACAGGATTACAGTTTCACTGCTAGACAGAAAGAGGAGAGACGCTATGCTGGGAAGGTGGTAGTATCTGAAATAAGGAGAACTACAGGCAACCACTGCTCTATCTCCTCTGTACGTTACACTTCTTGTGCTGTGCCAGCAACTAATGGCCTTAGACCATTCAAATGCTTTACAGTCTTTAATTCTTAAAGGATTATTTGATATTAATGGTAACAGCGGCTGAAGTGTTAACCCTTTATGAGAAACTTCTATACTTTCCTCATATAAAGAATCCCTGTTTTAATGAGATCTTCTACGCGTTTTCAACTCTAAATAGAAGGATTTGGCACTCACGAATAAAAACCCTTCATTCTTTACACACATCTTTCCTCATCAGTACTGGTTTGCTAACACCATAACACAAGACTACTTGAACAGGAAGTTGGGTGTGCAGAATATCTCATTGTTCTTTCAAACATCGACTTTGCAAAAAACTGCCAGAAGATGGCAACATCCCAGCTGCCAGTACACTGGCCAGGTAGTGGAGGACAACATGAATCTTCAAAAAACAGGTAATACCTCCTCAATCAGTGACATTTGTGCTTCTAGCCTAATCCCATGATCAGCAAAGGTACACTGATTTAGTAGCTATGAACAATACTATAGCCTTTCAACAACCCTACGTAACAATACAGTGCTTTTTATGCACAATTAAAATGCTCCTTAAGCGTTATGTATGGCACTTAAATGATATTTATGATTCCTATTCTACGAGTATACAATTGTGCTCAAATTACAATTCTTTCTGGATGGAAAAATCTCTTTAGATCTCTTTTTTCTAGCTCCTTACTGCACACAGTCATTTGGGGTAATTAAGCAGGAAGCTAATACATGCTGGAAGTTTAAAATTTTTTAATTTGAAAGCTGTTCATAATACTGACTGCCAGGACTGTGCTTCGGGGAAGTTAGATCAATGGTTACAGAAGCTAGACTATACCATACCTTCAATTACGGGCATATTCATACCTTTGAATTTTGTTTTTTCCTTCCAGTTTCCCATAAGAGATCAGTAGATAATATGCACATCCTCCAAGTGAAGGCACAGGTGCGTATAAGCTTTAACGTAGAGGTTACACAAACCTATGCAGCAGCTTAGGATGGGGCCCTTGAATATATGTGGAAGTGCTGACCATGAGGCCCAGGGGACAAGGAGGACACAAAATGCTCCAGCCAACACAGCCGACACCCAACAGGGCAAAAAGCACATTTAGACATCTATATGGAGAAGGAAATGGCACGTGACAGAGCTCCTCTGAAGTTACAAAGGTGGTAAAAACAAATAAACTCAATTCATATTAATTAGGGTAACGCATGCTAATTGCTTTTCTATTCAGTCTGTGTCCAGGCTCTTGACTGCAAGGTACAGACTGTCCATCGGCTCAGACTACATTAGGGACAGCTTTTTGAACAAGAAAGTAGACATAGCACGTACATGGCAGGCACATATCTGCATCGTAATTACCATCTGTTTTTTTAAATGTCGCCATTTGCAAAGCCATCCAGTGAATGTAACTACATAGAAGCAATAAGGTCTAAATAAGTCCTTATGACTAAAGGCAAATTCCTTTGAAATGAACTTAATTTAGGCTTAGCTTAAATGAACTAAGCATCAAATGAGTTTCAATTTCTTTCTCCTCACAATATTTCCTGTCTGAAACTACAGCTCACTGTGCAAGGCTGACTTAAAAATTAATTCACTGTGAGCAATTATTACCACCTTATTTTGAAATTATGCATTCATAGCTCTCTTCATACCTGTTCCACTCAGCATTCAACAGAAACAGTACATGTAAAACAAAAATACTTCAAAATGTTAGTTTCTCTCCATCGCTAATAAACTAATTCGGGTGAACATTTAAAAAAAGTATCTTAGATTGATTTGTTTGCAGAGTCATTATCTGCAGCCTGGAACAATTCACGTGTAAAAGTCTGGCTAGTGAGTGACAACTACACCTCTAACTACATCTATGCAATTCTGGTAAGAAAATAACCCTGCAAGCTTTGATACACATGCTTGATTTTAATACAAATAGTCTCAATACAAATCAGAAGAACTACTCGTTATAAATTATGTGGATGTCTAATTATTTGCAAAACCAGGACTCACAGTCCAACTGTCACTGAGTTCTTTGACCACTGAGAGCTATACATTTGTCAATGTGTAAGAAATTGCTTAAGCTACTTAAGCTGTAAGTCTCCGCATTGATATTGTGATACTAAAATGAGCGCAGTCATCTGAAATACGCATTAGTTTTAACCGGTATGCCAGGCAGTGACACGCTACACCCAGCAAAGTCTCACTACGTAAACCTCCATTACCCTCTACAGTTAAGAAATGGTTTTATACCTGAACATTTCTTTACAGCTAAGATCAAGATAAAGAAGTGATCCAAAAGCCATCATAAACTTGCTCAAATACTTATTTTTATCCCGTTTCTTTGCTCTTGCTGCCACATCTGCAGTTATGATGGATTCCATCTGTCTATCCAAAAGGCTGGATTCCCATTTGTGATGTGTCCAAAAAGAAGTTAGGGGAAAAAAAACCTGCTTTCAACAGAAAGAAGTGAGGAAATGCATGCTTGCAGGACATAAACCACCTATTTGAGGTATCTCATTGACACAAATCTAGCAAAGGTTTTACACTCCATCAAGAACTTAATTTCTGGAAAAAAACATGATGGATTAGTGGGTAAAGAATGGATTTGCAATGTGGTCTGTTTAAAAACCCTTCAAACATTCTCTGGTGATCCAAGCCAACTGACAGTTTAACTTGACAAGATGGGTATTTTTCATTCTCTATATAAGCAAGGTCTTATGAATGGGCCAAATGTGAGGCAACATGGGCTGGGCTGGGAGAAGTTAGCAATTCATTGGCAATACTTGTTTTTGAACAAGGAGCAGCTTAGAGCTCCCGGAGCACTGTGGTCAGTGGAGGTGGCTGAGTTTCCTTGCTGGAGTTCTCCGTTTCTGCTGCAAAGCAGGGTTGCTGAGTGATATGCGCCAGATTAAGCAGCGGAGTCTGCATACCCATTTTGTCCATTCAGGTGCATTTCTTTAAAACCCCAAATAAACTCGGAAGCTGAGATGAGTGTAATAGTTATAATTCTGTTGGAAGATATCTTGACAGTCATATTCAACTGAGTGCTCTGCAAGAGGGTTTTGCCCTGAGCTAATGCTGTAGTTTGCATTAAGGAGTAGCGTAGGATGGAGACCAGTGGAGAAAAAGGGAAAAAGCCACCCAATATATCTCCCTTTTGAGCTAAAATCCTATGGCATCCTGTGTTTGTTTCTGTAGGAATTGAAACACTGCAGGGATTACTGTGAGATGTAGCCCACAACAGCAGCAGTCTGAATACAGAATACAAAACCCCAGGAAATAAAGCTAATGAAAAGGATTTCTTGTAGACAAATCCAGTGGGAGTGTTAAAAAAATAAAGTCAATTAAAATCCACAATATTTCCTCTTTTGCAAGACAGTCTAGCTTAATTTGAGGGGGAAGCTATGGGAAATGGTCATATAAGCCTGGGAAAACCTCACTGATCTGAACAGAAACAAGCGCCTGGTATGTAAAATGGTTCTGGAGGAATATTACTCCAAGTATTATATTGCTTTTTTGAGTGAATTCGAAAGCTTCTGAAGTAGACTTTAGTTGCACTTGGAAGTTTTCCATCCTACTTTCACATCCAAGTGTGATTTTTTTCAAACTCATTTTATTGACACAGCTATATTGGCAAACACTCCAATCCGTGTGCATTTCTATCAGTATAGGTTAGTATAGCTGTGTCTGGTTTTAAGTTCCTGTTTAATGCCAAAATCACTGAAGGAGAAAAAACTTTCAATACGCATAAGGCCCACATTCTTAGTTGCTGCATTCATGAATACTTAAAGCGTAACTCACTATCTGTGGCTCTCCCAAAGCCACAGAAAAGGTAGCGTACCAGAAGAACCAGAACAGATGTGCATTAATCAGATCTACTCTGAGCTCCTGGCATCTGTCAGTGATTATATCTGAGAGTCATATATAAACACTAGCTGTAGAAGTTCTCCTGAAAGCTGTCTAATAAAGCAAAATTAAAACAACCGTGAAATTCTCATGCATGTAACACTGTGATTAAGCAGGTCTAAATAAGACTCATAATTCCACATTTTCAAATATGCCTTAAGCCATTATCAAATCACATTTACGTATAACTTTTTACATTGCGAAAGAACAGTACAATCAGAAGACGGATTAAAAATTAGCCAGTGAAATTTTTGTATAAAAATAATGAAATTTTAAGACAAAAGCCAAAGGATAAATATCTAAGATATCTTTAGTCTTCAATTAGCTCATCAAAACAGAACACATCCTTTAGAACATATGTTACAGATATGCTACATAGTGTATCTTACAGAAATGCTACAAATGGGAACCTACTGTCTCCATCATTTGAATATTTTTCAAATGAACATTGCCAAACGTTGAACCTTCAACTAAGAAGTTTATTTGACAACAGTAACTGAAGACAGGAAAAACAAATTAGAAAGTGCTTAGCAACTTCCTTCAAAATAAAGCCAGACATCAATTAATTCTCTAAAGCCTTTGGTGCCATTTGGATAAGGGCTCTCACCACATACAAGCACGTAACAGCAATGGGTTGTCCTAACTTGGAGCTTCAGTGGTTAATAAAAATATTAATAGCATCTGCTATTAGTAAGCTCAAACAGTTGTAATTAAAAACAACGATTGTGATTTTGATCTCTGGAAGAGAAGCAAAGCAATAGTCTAATTAAAGGAAAATGAAGCACGGATTTTTCTGTAATCCCAATTTACTCTTCAAGGTCATCAGTTAAATAATATACATATTAATCTACCTGTCATAAACCTTCTTTTCAGCCAGTGTATGTGCATTGACTCCTTTTGATCTAGGTCAGCAGTTCTCAAACTTTAGATCAGTTCCTCTTCTTTTCACAAATACTTTAGGGTCCCCCTGAATATCTCCCTACACAAGCATATATTATGCATTAATCTGCATAAAATACAAAATACATTATTTGTAGACACATACACATATTTAATTCAAATATACACAATGACTCTATCAGCACACATACCCTTCTTTCCTATACAAGAGCTTAGGGATCTAGGTCTGTACATAAGGGGAGCGGAGCTGCAAAAGGAAGGGAACAGAAGGTACAAAATACACCCACGAACATCCACACACAGGTGATAGGGAAGCAAAGGCCAAGAAGGCGCTGCTGCCTCAGAGCCCAAGTAGCTTCTGAGAGTGTCGATAACTGGGGAAACATGTATTTGTTCCGCACAGAGCTCAAGAGAGGGAAGACAGAGGGAGACACTAATGCCATCACCTGGGTCTGCAGCGTCAAAGTCTCCTGCCAGAGGGACAAAGCAGGGCCCCTAAAGATTTCTCCCAGAGCTGCCTAGCGGTGGCACTCCTCCTGCCCACCTGCAGCTCCAGGCTCCCTCAATGCAGCAGCAGCTGCTTCTACACCCAGCTCTGAAGGGACCTCATCGAGCAACTCACCGTGCTCCTTCCTCAGACTACTGCAAGCCCAGCTCACGCTAGCCACTGGCCAAATAAAAGGTGCTTGGAAGCTTCCAGTGAGGCAATGGGAATGCACTACAGGGAAAGACAAGTTAGAAGAGGTATCAAGAACAAGAGCATCTGAGCTATGCTATCCCTTCTCTACCTCCTGTCTTTAAAGTACGCTTGTCTCAACATGAGCTAGTTCTGACTGCAGTTTTCAGCCCCCTCACACCTAGGCATTTGGGAACCTGAACCCTGAGTGTTCTCAGACCTTTTCAGGATCCACTCTGAACCCTCATTTGAGAACTGCTGGTCTAGTTTAACTAGCAGCATGTGAAACTACAAACCTAACAACTTAATGCCCTCTTAGTACATAGCAGCATACAAAGAGTAAAGTAACATGTGCTTCAGTTACCTCTGGCAAGAATATCATGCCCTTGCATTTCAGTAGCCCAATGATAAGGATTTTGATGAGACATCTACATGGTTTATAGTATTTCCAGACTTCAAGAAAATACTGCAGTGGCAGAGATGAGGGTAAGCCTACACAAGGAAAACTGGCTGCCAACCTACCCCTTACAAACAATTTGCTCAAGACTAAAAGAAACTCAAGAGAGCGCAACTAAATGCATAGCATTTTACTGTTATTAGTGCTTCCACAGGGTCTGTGGACACTTCTGTTATTTCAGTCCAAAAACTGCTGTATGTGGGAAAAATCTTTCAGAATACAGCAACACAATTTAAATGGTGTTTAGATTGGGGTGGGTGCTGGGGTGTTAAACTTATAAGATAAAGTACATGTTGGGGAATATTTAACCTATCACAGCGTATTTCACTTCGTGTTTTTCCATGAACTCCCCCTTCAACTCAAAGTATTACTCAGGCTTTACCCTGAACCTAGTAATTGTTGGGAACTACAGAGGACTACCTGGTATAACCAAAGGAACATTTTTAAGTCTTTATGTGGGGAAACCCCCATATATTTAACAAAACATCACAGTAACACTCATGCCACAGTGAAGATGTTGGCATATTACTGTCGGTTCTGTCACTGAGAAACTGTTGTTTAAACCTTCATGTTTACCCCCCTAGGATTCTTTCAATGAATTGATACGTGCACAGATTTTCAATGCAGGTCCAAGCTTAATATTCATTGCACTCATAAGGTGATCCTCCTTCAACAAGAGGAGAGCTTGTCCATCAATTTCTTGTGCTCTAAATTCATCTGCAATATCTTGACAACCTACAAGGCAACAGAAAAAAGAATTACTGGGTTAGAAATGTGCATTCTTAGATGCAATGACTCTGTCCACGCTAGAGCTTTTCAGCTACACAATTTCCAATGCTCATCCCTTTAGCTTGTAGAACCTAAGGTATATGCAAGAGTTCAATAGTATGATGGGAACTTCCGAGATAATCTGAAAGTAATTTTTACTACAGCCTCTAATTACACTGTAATTATTGGAGAATTACTCGTTGGAAATATCCTAGCAATGTCCTAGCAAAGACAGCTTTCTCATTTAATTAAGAGGAACAATCGCCATGATCTCACAATTGGAACAGACTGGCAAAATACCACTGAAATAGCAATCAAGTAAGAGCATAATTCAAGTGGGTTCTTTCCGGCAATAAAAAGATATGCATATTCTACTGCTGTGTACAACTCAGTGAGAAAATTCACATAGCTACCATTTCCAAAAGGTGTTAATTGCATCTGTATGTTACCACCACTGGGTTAAGTAAACAGAATTTTGATTTATGGGCTTTAGCATAATGGTCTCACACAGACATTTATCATCAGTAACCTGAGTGAATATTCTATACACAGCAGTAACTCACTTCACAAGTGCAACTTTAAACTAGTTGATTATTTTTTTAAAAATTATAAACTCTCTTTCTGAACTTGAAATAACATGGTCTGAGGTTATTGAGGCCTACAACATAAGGGAGAGGACTCTTCATGGGTTGGACTGTCCCAAGTAACTGAGGACCCCTTTCCACTGAAGAACACTGTGGAAACAAAAGGTTCCTCAAAAGATATCCTGGACATCTGTTAAGCAGAAACAGTCAGTTATGCCTGGCTGTCTGGCAGCTCTGTTATATGGACAAATGTGTTCTAAAAATGTGAATAACAGCACTCGTTGTCAGTTGTTTATTTGAAGCTTCTTTCCCCATAGCCACGTTTTTCACGTTTTTTTGTATATTTACGTTCTCAATCCAGTGGCCTCTCCATTTGTCTCAGAGCCTTTCAGACACATTTTAATTTGTGCTCCACCTTCCATTCCTGCTTTCAATTATTCCTCACTTAAGCCTATTTTTTGGCATTTTTATATTTTCTCCTGTTCTAAAAGTATACTATTACAGAGATATGCAAATACTATGAAGAACTCCTTTTCCACCCCAGATGGGAGCAATTGACTAATTCCATGTCCTCTTGTGTGTTCAGATTTAAATTCTATAAAGAATAGATAGTCTAATTTCCTAATGGATTTACAAATGTGTAAGAGACAAATAGAAAGGAAATGTGAAAGGAAGTATAGACATCCAAACCTTAATTCGTGTTATTACTGTGTAGTGGTTGTAATATTCAAGGCTGGAAAAGGTTAACAGGACATGAAGTACTTCCATGCAACTTCTGCTAAAATACCTTTTATTAAAGTTATTTTGGAAAAGCAACAGATTAAAGTCTAATGTATTTCAGTTCCCTCATCCAAGCACATTTGCATATTCTTTCGCAATTGGTTGTTGTGCAATAACTTAGCTAAAAAAAGGATGGGAAGCGGGTGAAAGACCATTAATCTTGCAACTGAAGAAAAAAAAGGAGGAACAATTCTGCTGGGGCTTAAACTGTTACTGTCTCTTCACCCCAGAAGAAATAAGTAACACTAAAAGTGTCCTACAATCTTCATTGCTCCAAAAGACTCCAAAGGAATTCAGGAAAAGCCTGACAAGGACACTTGACTCTGCAGGTAGATCTCAACTACAGACTCTATGCAGAAAGCTGTAAATCAAAACAGATGTCCCTAATGTTTATGAAAAGCTGACAAGTCACCACCTACTACAACATGGCAGATGGTCAGCATGGACTGCACCAAGTATATATTGCAAAATAGCATAATGAAAGTCAATTATATTATTTCTTGTATTATTCAACTCTGACAGCATATGAAAAACTGTATTTTCCAGAGAGTAGCTTGAAAATATATTGAACAGAATAAACCTCAAAATGAATGTAGTTATCTAACAATAAAAGTTCTGGCAGGTTGTGAATGTAATTTTTAAATACCTATTGAATATTTTTTAAAAAAGTATTTGAGAAACTGAGGCTTAATAAGGATGGGAATGACTAATTATAATAAATTTTTATTAAATACAGAGAAATATAAAGTTTGTTTAAAAAGCAAAGACTACCTTGTTTACAGAATACAAAAAAAACCCCGGATCCAGCAGCTGGTGAAATACTCTAAAAGTAACGGTTTCACAACAGAAACCACATTTTAAGAATAATATTTTTGTTTTCAAACTTGCAAGTGAATTGTGTTTATGTGGCACTTTAAGTTTTCTAGGACAGGAAGTTTATTCTTTCGCAGAACCTAGGATCAAGAAGTTATTGAATTAACTAGAGCCTCAAATCTATAATTTGTACTTGGCACTGGTGAGACCCCACCTCGAATACTGTGTTCAGTTTTGGACCCCTCATGACAAGCTGGTGAGGGGTCTGGAGAACAAGCCTTAGGAGGAGCGGCTGAGGGAACTGGGGTTGTTTAGCCTGGAGAAGAGGAGGCTGAGGGGAGACCTTATCACCCTCTACAACTACCCGAGAGGAGGTTGTAGAGAAGTGGGGGTTGGTCTCTTCTCCCAAGGAATAAGGGATAGGACAAGAGGAAATGGCCTCAAGTTGCGCCAGGAGAGGTTTAGATTGGATATTAGGAAAAATTTCTTCACCAAAAGCGTTATCAAGCATTGGAACAGGCTGCCCAGGGAAGTGGTGGAGTCACCATCACTGGAGATACTTAAAAGACAGGTAGACGTGGTGCTGAGGGACATGGTTTAGTGGTGGTTTTTGGTAGTGTTAGGTTAATGGTTGGACTTGATGATCTTAAAGGTCCCTTCCAACCCAGGTGATTCTATGATTCTATAAAAATAGTAACTCAAAACAGCAGCGATACAGTTATATTCCAGTAACACAGCTGAAGTACAGAAACATGAGTGACCATGTCTTAAACCTAAGGAGCTTTGCTTGTTTTTAAACACATCATTGCAGGTTCCCAGAAGCAGATAATGTAACTTAATTGCAATTTATAAACTATCAGAAGAAAGGTAATTCAAGGATGACTTTTCCTGATTTAAGACATCCCTTATTCAATTCTTTGCCTGACCTACTTTATAAAAGATTGTCAGAACCCATGCATATGACTTAGCAATGAAGATACGTTCCTTACAGGTTATTAGCCTAATGGGATAACACAGAAAAATTGTTTAGCATTCCAGAAAAAGTAAGAAGTTAGGAACAAACTTAACCTGGGTCAATGTTTTGACATGTGAGTTACGTGCGTAAGCACTAAAATTCTTGTATGACTGCTATTACGGAGATCTGCCTTGTTACCTGGCAGGATTACAGTATCCGATCAGATAGAATGACATCCTTGGGAAAGAGTGGGGAATGAAACTTTCAAGCTTATGATAGTTAGGAAATGATAAATAAGTGTCAAATAACCTGAATATGATATAAAGGTAACTGTAAATATTGAGTTAAAGAAAAGGTTTGTAAATAAGGAGAGACAAGATTATATTTTTCGGAGAACAGACTGTGTCTATCAGTATGCCGAGTCTATATGCAGAAGTTCTCTGCATTTCAGTTACTGAGCAAAGCTCTGCAAAACAAAGTTTAGCTTTATAGAAGAAACTTGCTTATTCTTTTTTAATGGCTTCTATCAGGACAGGTGTTTCGAATTTATCAGTTGTATAACGGGAAATAACTGTCTTCTTTTTTTTTCTACCGAATAAGCAGCAAGTGAGGAGGGAAGAGAAGAAAGAAGAGTAAAAGGAAGGAAATGTGTCTGATCTCTCTACCGACCTCTTGAGAGAAGTCAGACTGAAGGGAGAACCAGCTCTAATCTCCATCAGCTGGGATGAAACAGCAGGAGTGGAACTAGTTCTATCAACATGGGATTTGTGCTGAAGGAACAAGAAAGAGGAAACAAATTACATTCTAGTTTCTATCACCAACTAAGGAGTACATTTGTGCTGTTACCACACCACCTCCTCATCACACTGATGCTAAAAAGCAAGGAACTTTACTGTTAAAAAAAAAAAAAAATTGAACAAGTTATTGCACATTACATACCAGGCAAAGAATGTATAAAGGCCCAAACTTCATCAACAGTCCATACTGATGGGTCAGCTTGCACCACTGGTAGCAAGTCAATACTCTCTGGCATTTTCCTAATTCTTAGTTCTCTAAGTTCACGTTCTCTCTCTCTTTCACTCTGTCTTCGCAGACGGGTGGTCATGGCAGCTGGAACAGCATCTTCATGAGAAGCCACATCTTCTTCTGCAGATGGATAAGTAATCGGAAGCTGGAAAATGTAGTACAAATACACTACAGTATTATATTTTATTTGCAATTCCCAAAACAATGCCATAGTTTTAAGCAAATATTCCACAGACCTGTCTAAGAAAATGATCTCGCGATGCCCCATCAGGGCCACTCGGTCGACGCCCGCGTCGCCCAAGACTTTGGCTATCTGATTTCCGATTCCAACGACTGGTCTTGTCTGATGTAAACAGCCCAAATTTCTTAGTGCAACTAAGGCTGTGCCTAAAGAAGTAAGATATATTCAATAATGCACTAATTTTTTGGACTGAATTCAATCAAGTAAGCATAAAATTATAGTGTTGTATAAATGCCGCCTAATTAAAGACAACAACAGCTGCCACAGAAATACAAGAGAAAGGTATCTCAAAGGCCATTTAATCAAGCCCTTGTCTTGATGCAAGATCAAGTACATCTAGATGTCCATCTTTCCCCATTCTTAAAAATTTTTCATGATAGAAATACCTCTGCATTTTATCACACAGTCCAATCCCGCCTCTCTAAAACGTCCTCTAAAAGCCTAAAGTCACATTGAGTCTTTTGCTTCCATTTTCTCTAGCTAGCCGACACTCAGTCAAAGGAGGAGGGAGGCAAAAAAATCCCAATTTAAGGGGCCAAATTTCTTCTTAAGATTATTTCGCTGGTAGTGTCCCAACAAGTACCAAATCAAAAATACACATTCCCACTACTTAAAATGGGAATGTCTCATGTGGGGGATTAAAAAAGTAGCAGACATAAGAGAAAGATAGTCTCTAGGCACACTGATGCAAAAAAAAAAAAAAAGAACTAAGTGGTGATTAGAAATGGGAAACTGTTCCCCATTTCTAAAGCATCTGAGATTAAATATCAATTTTCCAGCTGTAATGAGGGAATATTTTACATTCAGATGTTGACTATGAATTCTTCCTCTCTTAACCAAAACAAAATGAAAGTAACATACTAAACCCAAAGAAAAACAAACCAGCTGTTTTCCTCTGCCAACCATGTACAAGAAAATGGTATCACTTCTTTTCAAGAAAGGAGATGCTTTAGAAAACACAAATAATTTATTTTTATGAATATATCTGTTTTACTCTCTGCAAATAAAGAATTTTTACACTGTTACTAAAAACATTCTTAAAGTGTTTTTTGTCAGTGCATTTCAATTATGCCAAGATAAATTCAGCGGTTTTTTTTCCCTAGCATCGCACAAAATTGTAAGAAAGCCCACATAGCCCAGGATTCTTTCTCTGACATTGGCCAACATCAAGGGAAAGACAATATGAATATGAGAGATAGATCATGATTTGTGGCCCATGAACCTCTGCCCCAATTTTCAAACACTTAGTAACCCTTAATGGATTTCTCTTCCGTGACACCGATCACCTTCCCATAAACGCATTCACAGCATCCTCTGGAAAGAGGTCCACGATTTTACTGTAATTCTCTTTGTCTATGTTCTTCAAATATATTATAATCTACCATAGTCCTTTATACGCATATAGTCTGCAAATTCAGTTAGAAGGTGGTCATGTTTTTACTGTTTCTTTATTTTTCAACATCAGATACTATCTGGGTGCTGTTCCATTAACCAGGTAATGATAAGCAATAACTAGACAGAGTACCTTTTGGCACAGGATGTGGAGCAGAATCTTTTTGACCGTAGAAACTTATTAGAATATCCCATTTTTCCACAAAATTCACACTTCAGAAGATCATTTTCAATTTCATCCAATCCCTCTAAAGAAAGGAGTGAGGCATGAAGAAGTCAGTTTCAATGACACAAAATTATGTTCAAATTTCTCATCTCAAGCAGGCAAGTAGAAGATTTTCAAATATCTAACACATTTAATTAAAAACTTTGATTAACAGAAAATTATGCAAAGCTAAACAAGTCATAGATTTCACTCTCTCTAGAAAAGATCTTGAGCAAGCTGAACCTTACTGAACCTTCAATTAAGTTATTCAATGAACTTAATCAGCTTTTTTGTTAAATTTCAAGCCATCCATGAGCAAGTATGCCCTCAAACATAGCAAACAATTAAAAAGAAGTGTTACAGTCCTCATGAATTGCTTATAAAGGGTTCATTAAGAGAACCAGGCACTCCACAGTCTAAATTCAAGCTCTTCTATAATGACATAATGCATTAACCTTTTAAAAGTCTCTCTTTGAATAAGCAACTGCTACAACCAAAGAGAGTTGTGAAAGCAAGTAAAACATTGACTCTTATCTATGAAAAAGATAAACTGCATATAAGAAAGAAAAGGATTATAGCGTCTACCGATTTACAGTCTAACTGTTACAGAGTATATTCCTGTTATTGGTGACATGAGGAGGCACTTTTCCTGCTCCTTGTGAAGAACTCAAACACCAGCTGACAGAAGCATCAGTGAAAGAAAAAGCAAAAAAGCCCAAAAGGCAGTACAAGGCAACAAGGCAGCATACACGTCACATGCTGAATGACTATGTTGTCTTCTGCTGGAAGTGTATTTCATGGGTACAGCATGGTTTACACATAGTTTAGAATAATGCCACTATATCTGCAAACCAACTTGACTTCTGGCATAAAAAACCCCCAACCTTATCCTCATGCACCATCTGTGAAATACATCATAAGAAGCGAAGGAGTGAAACTGGCACAAACTGAAATGTAACATTTTGTGGTCATTCAGGTTTAGCAAAAGAACTGCATGCCACATGGCTGCAATCATGGACAAAATACATTGCTCAAAAATTCAGAGGACTAAACAAACATACATTTCTCCCACATTTCTAATTTACCTGAGCCACTGTTTCATATACTTTGCCTCTTGCTATTCACCTCCTGCGTTCATACTTCTAATTTTACATAATTAGTTGCAAAAATTGCAAACTAGTTTTTTTGTTCTAAACTCTTTGTTAAGCTCTGATGCCAGCTAATGCAAAAGCAGGTATCAAAGCTTAATTGAAAGATTTTAACTATGAATTTGTAAGTCTGTTATAGTGATGCTAACACACTGAACTGCTTGCTAACACTAACTATTGTACTGACAAGGTAAAAAAAAAAAAAAAGAAAAAGGATTAGTGCAGCAAAGAGCTGAAAATAATGAAAAGGGTATTTAAATAACATATCTGATGTATCAGGACTCAAAGACATAACTGAAGTCAACAAATCCTCCAGCAGTGTCAGACTGAAAATTACCACATTGCAAGTCTCCAACTTAGGAAGGAAGTAAAAACTGGAAACTGGAAACATACCAAATCTGACCAACCTTGCAACTGAAGTTAAATACCAGAGATGCATCCCTCAAATCACTCTCTCTCTAAAAAAAAGCCAAAAAATCCTCACTCCCAATCCAGGTGGAAAAAAGTGACAACAGAGTGAAGGGAAAATTGATGCTAAGAGCCTTTTCTTTTGCATATTAGGTGCTTCTACCATACATGCAATCATACCCTGGGGTTTAGTATCAGAAAATCTCCTTTCCTCAACTTCAGCGTATGTGGATGTGCCTCAATGCTGGATGTTTCCTACTACCTCATCTAAAGAGTAGTTGCAAATTGTGTACATAACACTAGCTGTCAGGAACAACATCTAAAAAAAAAACAAACCGTGAATGTTTGAATAATTTCCATAAAACAGACAAGCTGTTTGAAATATGAGAAACAACTTAGTGTTAATACTCAAAAGTTCTTAGGCAATGCTATTGAAAAGAAAACTGAATTAAGATCTACTGTAACAAATTGAGGGCAAAATAACTATTGCACAGAGCTTCAATTCTAGAAGATACACCAGATGGCAAAGTTTTTGTTTGAAATATATTGGGTGAAACAAGGTATTAAAAAATAATCTGTACTCTTGATCAAGAAAGTAAGTTTATTTAATACCAATTTACTAAGCACAGTCATGAGCTAAGAGATTTACAAGTCTCACTTTGTGTCTAGAAAAGTAGTATAACTCCACTGAGCTGTAAAATAACCAAAAAATGTAAAACAAGTCATAGAATTTACCGGATTACTTTTTTATAAAGCCCCTTGTGCTTGGTGCTTGATGCATTCATGTTACTGGACTTCCCTCAAAGAACTCGTTAAATGGAAGCCCTCACTGGGAGACGATACCAAAAAGTAACAGCAATTTTAAATTAAATGAAATTAAATGGCCCTCCAGTATTAATATGCCAGATGCTCTCCTTCTAAAATTCAGTCTGCCATGCCTACGTGAAGTTTTGTGAAGAATAATGTATGGGCCTCAAATCATTTTACAGTAGAATACTGTGTAATATATTTTAAAAAATGGACTCTGTGAAAACTGTTTCTTCATTTCTCTATGTAGACAACTTAATTACAACATAATTAAAAGAAATTTACAGTTACAAAGCAAAGCACTTCATGTATCTGCCACTGCCTAAGCTAGGCTGTTACTGCAAAATGAGAAGGGCTGTGGACTATACTGAGATATAGTAAACAAAATCATATAATCAGCCATATTTAGGAAATCCTGTTTTGTGTTTCGTTTTCAGGCACTGTTTCCACAGTTTCTGACTTCTTTGCACAGATGTTATATCAACATGTAGAAGGACTGCAACCTATCAACATTTCCTTTCAGTGATGTGCTTCGAAGATAAACCAGCTCCTACTAAAAATCAGTTCTACAAGTGAAAATACACTCCTAATTTTAAGCAGAGATACATATTGCCTGAGCGGTAAAGTAAATCAGCCTTAAGGAAAAATTCCAACCATGTTTACTTGACTTCACTACCAACAAATACTCTTAAATTCAGAATGCTTTCTAAAGCAAGCTTTTTACCTTGTCTGCAATCCTTGACTTGGGTCTGACCCAATACACTTATAAGCAGTAACGGATACAAATCATTGCAGTAAAAAATAATGTAGCAGAATCTAATAAACTAGAAGACTGAATTTTGAGCTAACTTGTTTGCTGAGATACACAACGGATGCAGCCAACTTCCCTGTGCACTTCAGTACCATTCATCAAGGCAGAAACCACAGTAAATAACGAACTGCCACTGGGCTTGCTATCTTGAAAGTTCCTGCGAGAAAAGATCATGGGGATGGACTGTTTTAATTAAGTGATAATTTACAATGCTTGGAGTGGGAAGTAGTTGAAGCACAGCTATGGTGACACTTGCTACAGCTCAGGACACGCTGTCCTGACTTTTTCCAGCCACCTCCCCGATGCAGACCTGTGGCAGTGGCAGGCACTGCATTTGTCCCTTCTTACCCTGCTCACTACAGTCTTGATATGAAAGAGGGAAAATAACTATTTTAAGCGAATGAAACTAAGAGTGGCATTAAGATAAATTTAAACAGATTACCAAAACCAGCTCCTGTGCAACTGCTCAAGCTGTGGAAGAGAACATCCCGAGGTGGCTGAAAAATTCTGGACTTTCAAATCTTGGATAAATTTACAAAAAAATAAAAATGAGTTCTGGGCCAGGCCATCATTTAATTTCCATTTCATAACACTCATGAGGCTACCTACATTTGGGCTTGAACAGTAATAGTGGTGTAACACATCCAAAATAGTTGATTGCTGAGTTCTAAAAAATCCACGATGATGATTATGTTGGATACTGCATGGGGAACTCAATTTAGCTCATGAGTTGTGCTGGAGACCACTGTATTTTAAGCAGCACAAGTGCATACTTTCTTGACATTCGTGTGCATCTACAGCAACTGCTGTTATGGTGTGCAGCTAGTAAAAAACATTTGAAAATAGTTTCTGTTAGACATAGTGTAACGACTGGAGAAAGATTCCAGAAGTACAGATGGATGGGATTCTGTAATACATACAGAACTGAAGGGGAAAAAAATGGATATTTAAGCAAAAACCACAAACCTTCCGCAATCATATCCTCTATCTCTGTGTCCGATGAGTTGTCTGCATGTTTTGTATTCTGCAAGTCTGATTCAACACACACAACACTCATGATTTGACCCTCCACTAGCAATCTTTTTTCTGCAGGCTGTTCTACCAGCAAAGATGAACGACTTACCTATTGCAATAAAAGCAAAGCAACAGTGATTAACTGAACAATGAACAATTGAAAATAGTATTTGCAACTTAGCAGTTGTAACTGCGACTAGAATCAGGTTCTATTCTGTATCAATGAATCATTATTATATAGTGCCAAAGCTCTAAATACCGTTTCTCAAATACAAAGGCTCACTCCTGCTCTGCAGAGATTGCAATTACATTTAACAAAGGAAGAAACACATTATATCTACAGAAATGAAGGAATGGGAGAATGAGAGACATTAAATTAGTTAACAAGGCAGGCTCATAGGTTTTAAACTGTCCATTTGTGGATTTAAATTTTCAACAGTAATTCTTACCAGACACAGTACTAATCACACCAAGCTCAGTAAGGGGCTTGCCAGTGCTTTAAACAACAAAATTTTAACATTTTAGAATGTTAATACAGCTTTATCTCAGAGGTTTAAATTAAGGTCTCACTTAAATTGAGGTATCTAGGAGACAGACAAAAGTAAAATGAAGTTATTGCAAAAGGTAGCCTAAAATTACTCTCTGTAGTTATCTCCGGATATAGCCTATCTACTCAACTGTGTCTCTCTTTTCATTTAAGTACCTTGTCATCCAGTTATACTGGCAAGCCAAACAGTAGCATGAATTCCGATGATGTACGTAGACAATACAAACCGTATACAAGTATACTGAATGCTGTGAGAAACGGGTTCCTAATCAGTGGAAAAAAGGTCAAAACCAACATTTGAAAACTGATTCAAGACCTAAATAGCTACTAGCCACAAATAACATCATCCTTAAAAATAGTTTGTTTCAAAAACTAGTAGTAAAAAATTCATAGCGACTTTTACACTCACAGGGAACGGCTCTAACCCCTCCTGAATCACAAAGCCTTCAATAACATGGGTCAGGATCTGTGGTTTAACAATAGCCTGTGGAGGTTTATTTTCTAGGGTAGGAATGCTATTGGGCATTGATGTGCTATTGCTCCTTGTCGTTGCTGCTGGAAGCAAAAGAGGTGGTGGTGGAATAGAGGCATGTGAAGGATCAGATGGAGATTTAATTACTGAGGCACTGACTGATGATGTCACTGAAGGTAGTCCCCCATCTTCTGAAAAAAATAACAAAGTATGTTATGGTTTTATCATTTATATCCAATAGTTGGCTCAGAATTCTAGAACTAAGGTGATAAACACACCCATCTCTGCACCCATCATCCTGTAACATAGGCTTTTCCCTATGGTTTATAGATTTTACCTTCAAAACAAGATGTTTTTCCTTGAGAGACTATTCCACAAGTGAACATTTTCCTTTACTCAGTACCTACTAACTATAAGCATAGTTGGCCATTAATTACCTACACAAATCACAAACCCGTATGTCAAGAGCAGAAACCAGTACTTTCAAACATTGGATCCTCAAGACTGAGCAGCTGAGGTATTTCTAAAGAAGAGAATTTATTTTCAGGGATGCTTTGAGCCTCAGTAACCTGCAGGGTCACAAGTATATACTAAGCACCACTAAGCACCCAGTTACGTGTATAGCATATATATACACACATACACTATACTATAGAAAGAGAGTATATATTTAGCACGTTGGGGAAGTTACATTAGTTTGCAGGACAACAATTGATACAGGCATGTATATCTTAAAATTCACTGAAAAAGAAAAACATTCATTGGTAGCTTTTGTAGTAGAACAGCTCCTTACTGTGGCATATAAAAAAAATGGTGCCAAAAAGAATCATACAGTGTAGTCAACCATTCTGACAACAACTTCTGATTGCTGACCCTGATTCTGCAAAATCAATCTTCACATCAGATCAGTCAGCATATTTTGCCCATATCACACAGCTATCACTTAAAAATTAACTGGAGATTGGCAATCCTGTTAAGATTTTAGTATAAAAGTATATGCTAAAGAGCTCAAATAAGCATTTTCTGTGCTACATGTTATCCAAATACATATATAAGCTACACCTTTGGGACTGAATCATTCGTTCTATCACATGGATTTCCAGTATATTTCACATAGCTTCTTTTACTTGACAAAACGATACAACTAAATTATAAAAAAAGATCAAAATCATAGATTTTTATTTTAAAACATCAATAACTACTAGAAGTTTCTAAGCAGAACAGCAACCTTAGTTTGACATTTGTTCTCACCTGACAAAGGATCTTCTGAATTAAGTGCCTCTCCATTCCCCAAGGTTATGGCTGGTGGAGACAAAGTGGGTGGCGTAGGTGTTCTAGCCATATGGACACAATCTGAATCCTCGGGCATCTCTTCTTCACATACATTCTCCACTTGGTAAATCTGCATCCAACAAACTATTGCTTTAGAGAGATTTCCATTCTATCTTAATACCTTAAAAGAGTTGCATAAATACAGTTTTTAAAACAAATTACCAGTTAAAATGTTAAAATATGCTAATCTCCTAAATAAAATACTAGTTTCCAAACTGCCTACAAAACAATGAACTCCGGGGACATCACAATGTCTGAGAGCAAAACTAAAGTTTTGTTACAAACAGCAAAATATAAAGAGGCACAGTTTTCCTATCAAACACACCAAAGAACTTAACTTTTTCAATATCTTATCTTTATAGTTTACTGTATTTTTATTTACACACACATTTGTAGCTATTTAAACACTTCTGCAAAATGCAAGCTTTATAACATAATGACAAGTCTGCAAATTGTTCTCTATCTTATACAGTAGTCTAATCAAATTGAGTATTTCAGAAGACCACACCAAGACTATCAAGCATTAGTGGTTATAAGAGATTGTAAGGTATTTTCCTCAAAACCATTAAAGCAAATTTACGTGAATTACTGACAGCCAGTTTAGCAGATTAGGATGTAAAACACCACCTTGTCCAAAGCAAACCTGGCTTCTACTCTTTTGCCCAATTTCTACATGAAGTATCAGAGAGCTGAGATTATCATTAGCCTCTTAATATAAATTAAACAGAACATCTTCTTCCTTAACCCGCTGGTAGCCTGAAAAAAGCCTACAAGAGCTGTTGATTCTTTTACTCACATTAATCTCATTAGTATGTTACCACTAAAGCCTAGGAATGCCATCTTAAATGTCAGCATTATTTGCATATTGTTTTATTTCACTGATATTTCACTGTACATGATTTTGGTTCAGTGTGAGTGAAGCTGAAACCTTCAGTTACAAACTGCAGACATCCGAGACTAACACTGAACTAAATTAAAATGGCAGCGATGTGGAACGCCAAGACAGCATCAAAAGTTCCCCTATTCTTTTATGAAAAGGATCTTCGCAACGTTAGTACAAAATTAATTATCCAGAACTCTATTATCTGAATAATCTGCTATACACTTCGCACCTAGTATAGAGATGATTCTCCTACTCAAAATTTTGTTTGCCTGTATTATATTTGCATTAAGAGGTAAAAGCTTACAGTCCATATGGTACATTTATCAAAATTCATTTTGATGCAAGCCTTGACATATATTTATTTGCTTTTTTAACTTTAGATATGCTGCAGTTTCATTAAGAGGTAAGATTTTAGGTCAAAAAGTTGCACTTTCATAATTCTTGGCTGATATTCTTGACTGATGATCCAATTACAAAAAGCCAAAAAAAAAAATCAGAGGAAAACGTCTACTGTTTTTTAAAAACTCATTTCTGTAATCAATAGGTTTCTTCTGGTGCTCTGTCTTGCACCTGATTTAGCTCCCTCTGAAGTCAATGGGCCAGATTTAGAGAAGCCGAGGATAAAGAAAAAAGGACTGTAGTATTACCACTTACCACTGGAGTTTCAATTGGTACCGATGGCTGCACTTGAAGATTTACTGCAACAGTCTGTGGTGGTGGAAGAGTTTGAAATGGCAGCTGGACTAAAGCTTCTGCAGCAGGAAGTTCTTCCTCAGAGACCAAAGTGTTTTGAACTAAAACCTGGCCTTGGGAGAGGATTTCAGGCTGCACTTGTAAAGACTGCACAGACTGCAATGGCAATTGTTGAATCTGGGTTGAAGATGTTGACAGCTGAGGAGGAGCTGCAAGAGGGATAGGCGTGGACTGCAAGGCTGAATACTGCTGGTGTGGTGTCGAGGACACAATCTGTTGGCCTGGGGAAACTAAGCTGGGCTGATCTACTGACCCTATGTGTACAGCAGGGGAAGATGGAAGTGGAAGATGTGACGGAAGATTAAGTGGCTGTGCAATTGGTCGAACTGGATTGGTAGTAGTTTGCTGAGGAGTAGTCTGCTCAGGCTGAAGAGCTGTGGGCACGAGGGAATTTGCCTGTGACTGAATAAGTGCTTGAGGGTGAATAATTATTGTGGGTGACTGACTAGGGGAGTGAGAAGGTGGAGGGGATACCACTACTGATTGTTGAGCTGACTGGGATGGAGTAGGAGATAGTGTCAGAGGTGGAGGATGAATGTGAATAGGTGAGCAATGAGACTGGACACTGCTGGGACCCGGAGGAAGACCATGGCTTGGGAGTGGTAGACAGTGCTGTGATGGAGGGGGTTCCTGACCCGAAGGAGTCTGAAGTGCAATTGGCTGGACTTGCTGCTGCTGTTGCAGTATCAGCTGATGATGGGCAATCTTTGGAGGTGGTGAATGAAGTGGGATCTGCTGATGTTTTACTAGAGAATGAGGTTGCAATGGAGAATATGAAGCTGTGAGGGGGGAAAAAAGTGACAATTAGTATTTATTTCTTTAAGTTCAGAGAACATTATAAAAATATTAAAAGAAATGAAGCTTTTAAGTAAGACCAGCACAACTTTTTCAACCCTTTGGATCTATGTTTAGAAATACCTTCTTTGACAGCAAATAGTACACAAGAACAATTTATTTGGGGAATATATCAATTTCCAAAGCAAAATGCAGCAATGAATAGAGGAACACAGACATGCTTTTTACATATATATACACACACACATACATGTACTTTCTATATAATAGTATCTAAACATCTTTTTGGTGCTAGTTCTAAGAGTATTGCTGATCCAGCCTTCGCTTACTTAAGAATTTCATGCAATTTTAAATGGATTTAACCTTTGCTTTGACACAGACTGGAATGGAAGAGAGAAGCATGTCACAATCAAAAGGATTTGTTGATAACTGCTAAGTTAAAGTTTAGGTAATACCATTTTAAGAGACTAAACAAAATTCCAAGAGTTCCGTACAATAAAACCTTTCAAAGTATTTGCTTGAACTTGAACACATAAACTGAAAGGTATGAATCTAAAAATAGTGCAGCTTCCAGAGATATCACATCACCTTTAAGTGAACGAGTGACTCGCTAGTAATTCCTTACAGCACACGCACGCATGTTTTCCTCCACATGCAAATATCTTCTCGCTTTGTCTTTTCCACTTCAGAAACAACTCATTCACGTTGTCTTTTTTATTATTTATTCTGCTAGTGAAGACGGATTTTTTTCCTTACAGAAGTGAGTTCTAAGAGCATTAGGGCTCAATCATAGAATGGTTTAGGTTGGAAGGGACCTTCAAGATCATCTTGTTCCAACCCCCCTGCCATGGGCAAGGACACCTCCCACTAGACCAGGTTGCTCAAAGCCTCATCCAGTCTAGCCTTGAACACTTCCAGGGATGGAACCTCCACAGCTTCCCTGGGCAACCTGTTCCAGTGCCTCACCACCCTCACAGTAAAGAGTTTCTTCCTGAGATCTAATGTAAATTTCCCCTCTTCCAGTTTGAAGCCATTATCCCTCATCCTATCACTACATGCCCTTGTAAAAAGTCCCTCTCCAGATTTCTTGTAGGCCCCTTTCAGATACTGGAAGGCCAAAATAAGGTCTCCCTGGAGCCTTCTCCTCTCCAGGCTGAACAACCCCAACTGTCTCAGCCTGTCTTCATAGCAGAGGTGCTCTAACCCTCTGATCATCTTCATGACCCTCCTCTGGACCCGCTCCAACAGGTCCATGTCCTTCTTATGCTGGGGGCTCCAGAGCTGGAAACAGTATTCCACATGGGGTCTCACAAGAGCACAGTAGAGGGGCAGAATCACCTCCCTCGACCTGCTGGCCATGCCTCTTTTGATGCAGCCCAGGATGTGGTTGGCCTTCTGGGCTGCAAGTGCGCACTGCTGAGTCATGTTGGGCTTCTCATCAACCAACATCCCCAAGTCCCTCTCCTCAGGGCTGCTCTCAATCCACTCTCCGCCCAGCCTATATTTGTGCATGGGATTGCTTCGACCCACATGCAGGACCTTGCACTTGGCCTTGACCTTCAGGACGTTGGCATGGGTCCGCCTCTCAAGCCTGTCCAGGCATCCCTTCCCTCCAGCGTGTCAACGGCTCCACACAGCTTGGTGTCATCGGCAAACTTGCTGAGGGTGCACTCGGTCCCTACATCCATGTCGCCAACAAAGATGTTAAATAGTTCTGGTCTCAGTACCGACCCCTGAGGAACACCACTTGTCACTGCACGCCACTTGGACATTGACCCGTTGACCACAACTCTTTGAGTGCGGCCATCCAGCCAATTCCTTATCCACTGAGTGGTCCATCCATCAAATCCACGTCTCTCCAATTTAGAAACCAGGATGTCATGCGGGACAGTGTCAAATGCCTTGCACAAGTCCAGGTAGATGACATCTGTTGCTCTCAATACCTCAAGAATATCTGCCTCGCAGTCTTACTCCTCTAAAAGCTGCCAAGCTAAATTCCACAGGATTCAGACCAATTGTCCAGACTACCCTTAGCCTTTCAAAATAAGGAACCTAAAATGTAAATACATTGCATGCAATGTAAATGCCTATCTAATCAACCGCATGCTTGTTTTAATTTATCTCTTAATAGAAAACACTAAGATTCTGGGGCACTATTACCTGTGGATTGTACTTGATATAAGAATATTCTAACGACACAGACAAGACAGGAAAAAAAACCCCAAACCACCAGCAAAACAGATTTTGATGAGAGTAAGAGGTCTGAGGTAGTTTCAGACCATGTATTGCTTCCAGAGATCAGGGATGACATGTCCTGACAATGAGCATACAGGCGGACTAGTAATGAGAATCATGTTTGTATTGTGATTCAGCTGGGTATGGCAATTGCTATATTGTGCTTGTACTGCGATTTAAGAACATTGCTGTACCACTCTGCTAAAAGTCCTGTGTAACATCCAATGTCAACAAATAAGTAAATTTACTATTAAACATTAAACTCTGTCACGTAGAATAGCTAAGAGAACCCAGTCAAAGAGCATTGACAAAGCCATAACATACAAATTAGCTTTAATTAAAATACATTTCTTATAGCTCCATTTTCATCCTACCTGGTGTTATTAAGTGATGTATGCTTGATGTCCGTGTGACAGCTGTACTCCGACACTCTGGAGTTGGGCTCTCGCCTTTTCTATTGCTTTCTGAGGGATCTGGTTGGCTGCCCTTGGAACTGGTTACAGGTTTATTAGGGCACAGAGACAATGACTGAGTTTGACTGCTGCTCTTTGGTGGACCATTCTGTGAACTTGACAATACACCCAACTTCTGACTGCGCAATGTCAAGTTCTGAACCTGGGAAATGAGCAAAACGTGAAAAAACCCAAACCATATAAACATCTATGATAAACATCCAGGCAAAAATAGCAAAATAGTAACATTATGTAATGCTTCTCACCCCATGTGATCAAAATACGTGAGATGATAAAAATCTGCACATCAAAGCATCTTTTAAGCCACAAAATTTAGTGAAGAATAGTGATCTTGAATTACTTCAGTGACAAAATAAATACAGGAAAGTCTTTTTTCTTATTGAACTTTTAAAAGAAATGGAAATTCTTCATTACATTAATTTAAATTTAAACTTGCATTTTTTCTCTTTTATTGTGCCTTCAAAGCGAGTGACACAAAGCATGTCAAGCAAATGCAATTTTTTTTTTATACAGATGCTGCAGAAGTGCAGTGGTCTGTAAGTATGTTTGCAGAGACCAACATACACCAGAGTCTTGGGTAGTCAATGGGACCAGAATTTGAGCCCTTTATTTCTACAGCAATATTAATGTAGCTTTTCATCATGACAACTCCAATGTCACATGAAACAAAAGGTTTGCCTTCTGAAATGTAAATCAGTCAGTGACTATTTTCACTAATGTTTGTTATACCACAGCCAGATTCTGTGCATAATGATGCCAGCTTTCCAATACTACATCCGGAGCTAGAATTTTATTTTCAAGGATAAAAACTACCCTTGTAGCACTAATTTACATCATACTTTACATGAAAAAGAGGACTAATTATTATCACCATCCACTAGTTTGATTACATAATCCCCTCCTCACTGAACAGTTAGTACTGGTGTAATGAACAGCTAGTTGACATTTTATTTCTCACTTTTCAGTGTGTTACCACAGGATACATTCAAATCCTGTTCTGAAGACAACGGTATTTGTTTCCTTATTGGCATGCATGAGGCATTTACTGCAATCCTATCTCTGTGAGCACAAGTCAACCTTCAGCACATCTGAACAGGTAAGGTAACTAAACACGGACATCCAGGTCATAAATGAGAGGGGCACATATGAAAAGGAAAAAGTATGAAAGCAGAAGGGAAGAAGAGTAAGTAGGAGAGAAGTGTCAGTTCACCTAACAGGCCATGTTAGGTGTGCCATTGAGACGCTACTAATTATTGATGCACTTCTGAGTTTCTCTGGTATTTCTACATGGAAGACAATACTGTGAGATCACCATACTGTACCTTCACAAACATCTTGGCTAAATGTAATATACACATCTACATATATAACCAAATGCATTTTTTTTCTTACTAACTGGCATTGCCTACTTGCTCAGGTTTGCTTATATGGTAAACAAAGACACTTCTCTAAATCCAGCTGACTGGAACCCCAAGGACATATTTATCACCAGGTAAGAAAAATAAAGTGTACCAGTGTTAAAGTTTTTCAATTGCCTCACTACTATGGATGAAACTGGATCTTTGCAATGTCATTGCTGCTATAGAAACTACCAGACAACCAAGGTTAACAACATCGGGCAATAGGGCAGTACTGAACATTGAGAGGGGAGAGGAACGTCTTGAGTTTGGCAGGGTCACCACAGCAGCTCATCTGACTGAATAATGCTCTATGGTCTGGGGTGAGATTCTACTGTCCCTCTGCAATGTCGTCTCAGGAAGTTGCACAACCAGGCAGACTTGTGCAAAATAGACCTCTAAAACCCTGCAGTACAGAAAGATCAAGAAAGTAAAGTTATACGCTTTACTGTTATCTCTACCTTGAATATAAAAGACAGAGAAATGCAAAAAGGGCTGCTAGCCCATCCAGTAACCCCTCTGCACTTTCAAACTTGATCTGCAGAATATGGAGTAAAGAAAGGCAGCTGTGATAAAGGATAATGAGGCACAATAACTCCAAGACTGAAGGGGCAGCCTGTCTTTTCAATTAAGGCTCAACTGATGAACTTAACATTGTGAGATTGCTCAACAACATCCTTCATAAAGACGCAGCTGGATTCCAGCAGGCTCTGGCCCCCTCAGATACCTACTGGAAAAGCAAAGGGAAGGCAAGCTTTGGAGATTTACCATTATCTCAGAACAGTGACACATCTTCAAAGTCTTCACAGATTCAAAAAGGAAGCAGACTCAGATGACATTTCATCATATGTAAATGAATTTTTTTCTTTGGTTGTTCAATTAGCACAGAAAGAATTATCAGAAAAACAGGGAGGCACTGCAAATAAATACAGGCACAGAGCGAGTCAAGGTTCTACTCATTAAGTGAAAAGCAAAAGCTTTTGCAGATCTGTGAACAACAAATCACAGAAGAACAGCTACTAATAAGCTATTACATATTATCAGTTCCACAGATCATCTCTACAGAGGACTAATAAAAGAGAAGACAAACCAGGTTCTAGGAAAACATCGCTCTTCTCTAGTGATATGTCCAATCAAAATGCCTGCAGACAAGGAGAAAAGTCCATGGATAAACAGATGTGTGGGCAAATAAAACAACGGGGATGAGATTATTATATTTCTGTGAGAGGCTAACAGCTTATGTTATTCAAGATGCTTTAACAGTCACTGTTGAAGACAAAAGTCCCAAATACGACACCTACCTGTACCTGCTTGTGTGTTTTTGCTCCTCAAATGTATGAGGTTCTCATATGACCTAACAAACTCAATCATGACAAACCTGCATAGCGCCACAAACACTCTACTGACAGACTCTGACTTTGTTTCTGCAGTTAAGAGGAATCTATTCAACATGGGAAGCCAAAGGTCAACTGCAATTTTGGGAGCAATGATAGGAAGGCTTTACCATGGCCTTTTATTAGGACCCAGTGACAAAAGCCCTCATCTTACAGTCCAGCCTATAGTATACTAAAACCATGGTTCCGGTTAGGCTCTCAGTCTCACAGCATGCCATTTGCTTTGCTGAAAACTCAAATGAAAAGGAAAGAGAGCCCAACATGTGCTGAAAAAGTAACTGAAAACATACTTAAAGGATGAGTTGCAAAGCTGCATTCAAGTCAAACTGAAAGCAAAGCTCCAGAAAAGGCTAAAACAAGTTAGGAACACCATCAAAAGAAGAGCACCAATTTAACAGTCAGTGACAGAAGATGTCACTTTGACTGCATTAAGACTGATACAAGAACATTTATTACAATGGACAAACAATGGCAAAGACTAGTACCTCCCAACACTTGCATACCACTCACAAGAAACTCTTTTGGAATAGCCTGTGAAGAGCCAAGGTTTCAAATCACTAGTGATAGCTAATGGCTAAAGTAATAGTCTTCAACAGCTTGATTCTCAGAAGGAAGACGTAACTATTCTCAACCATCATTGAGAAGTTCTTACATGAGGCTGGCTTCAATATGAACAACAGTTCCAGTGAAACACATGGAAGCCCTAGTAAATACAATGGAAACAAGTTCCATGTAAACATCTGGTGATCAATTCCATAGTATGACTCAAATAAACAATTTATTGACCAACCTGTACTGTCTGTGATGAAACTACATCCACTCATGGCCAAAGGGAACACTGCAGACTGAGTAACAAGCAACTACTTGAGAGATACAACTGGTACAGTACTACAAACTGTAATAAAGAACCAAATTAGTGAGCACACAGACACATGTGCCCCACTGGGGCAGAGGCAGTAATAGGACTTTTGTAAAGGAGAGTCAGCCACTCACAAATCTATTGGAATCTTCTGAAGGGGTCAACAAATGTAAGGTCAGAGAACATTCAACTGGTATAATTTACTTGGATTTCTGAAAGATTTCTAAACCAGGTCCATTTACCAAAGGCTTTTGAAGAGACTGCTAAGATAGAAGAGATGATCTTTCACGAGAGCATAAATGTTAGATAAATGTTCACTTCTCAAAGCAGAAGACTATGACAAATACATTCTGTAGATATTTGTGCTGCGCCGTATGTTTTTTCCAGATGATATACAAATACATTGAGCAGTGAAAAGGTGATACACGTTCAGCTGCTAATATGAAGTTATTCAGAGTAATAAAGATGAGAGCTAAATATGAAGACCTGAAACGTCATATCCAGGATCCCAATTTTACATATAACATGATCACGTCTAAATGTGTAATGAGGGTAAACAGAAGACACTGAAGTTATACATAACCAGTACCCATTAGTAGTTTTTATTAGCAAGTAAAACTTAAGCACAATGTTTCCTTACATCTCAATTTTGGCCCACTCTACTGGACATACCTTTAAAAAATTTACACAGGCTCACCTGAGTAGCTCCAGACTGACAGGAAGATGAGGAAGATGATGAAACAACAGGAATGTCAGACTGGACAGCAGCCACAGTGGTTGCAGGAGTAAAAATAAGCTGTTAAGCAAGAAAAAATATCTGGTAACAGACTGAAACTTTGAAAATACGTGAAAGAAACGCAGTATTTTAAAGAGAGATACATAAGTTACTTGTAGTGATCTACAGCTTTTTTCCTTTCAGATGAACTTACTCAAAAAACCAATTTGTTATGGTAGTTTAAGTAAATAAATTTAAAAGATAATTATGTAAAATAAATATAATAATGTAAAATATTTGTTCTACATATTCAGAAAAATATCTTTCTCATATATATACACACATATCATCTTTCATACAAGCATTTTAAAGAGGACTTTCCCTTCAATATTACAAATTAGTGAAACAAAGGCAAAAAAACTCAAGAGAGCAGCCCAATATCTACAGTGCTACAGAAAGAGAAGATCTTCCAATCTATCAAAATGTTACTTCACAAGCAGAGTTGTTACATCAACTTTAACTATGCTAATTAAGTTTCATAGCTAGAACAGGTATCCTACAACCAACCTGAAATTACTAACTTCCAGCATACCTAACTGTCATTAATTTCCTTATAGGCAATATATCAAAGACAAGCTTTATGGAAGGCTTTGAAGCGAGATCATTAGTCTTCCATAGTTTTAAAGAGATCTCAAATGCAAGGAGCAGCTAAGAAGAAAACAGGAAGGTATTTATCTGGAATTGAATGACACTGGCAATGAAGCTGTTACTATGAGCTAGCTAGAGGTAAGAATTGACCCTTTTACAGAAAATGAAAGGCCTAGTGATGAAAAAAAATACATGACTTGGTATGTTAGTTAGAAATACTGAAAGACAGGTATGACATGTTCGAACTACTGAAGCTAGCAAAATGATCTTGCAATACCATTCTAAACAGAAACTAATAGTGTAAGTTTATCTCTTGAAACTGGGGTGTAAAGCAGTTACTCAAATAAGCATGGGATTTGACATTGAGAGTCTGGATGGAAGTTTAGTGTAGATGAACAGGAAAACTGTATGAATAATCCATGCCATTCAGAGAGATTGCTACTACAAAACCCACCAACCTCATCCTCATATTGCTTCAGCTACTACGTTGTTAATGCATATTGAAAGGCAGTGACATGAAATGAATTCGTAATTCCTGTTCTGTTAAATAGTACTAGGTGTATTCAGCATCTAGCTTCTTACAAACCACAGATTCAAGAAATCCTTTCACTGGCAAATTGATAAACAGGTATTTGATCTTTAAATCCTTATCTTCGAGTTATACTACTTTTTTCAACAAAAAATGTAGAACAGCCGCCAAAGAAAAAACTCAACATAGCATAACAGCATTGCTGCGCACACCTAAGAAAAATTTCAGAAAAAGAACAAAGGATCACTTTTCCCAAACATACTTCACAGGTGCAATTCCTGCAAGAACTCATGCCTGCATCTAATTTTATATACCATTGCAGTAATGGACCTCTGGCTCTGAATCTCAGTGTAGCATAACAGTGATTCTTCCTGTTTCATACAGTTGAACATAACACTCTAGAAAGCTCCGGTCATTAACTCACAGAAGCCATAGTAGTATCTTTGACCTTTACCGAGCACTGAATGGTACCTGAGCATTCATGTACAACTTCAGTAATTTCTATAAAATCGTACACAGATTGTAAGATCCAATTCATATGAAATTCACTAGACAAGGTATTAAATTAAATTAAAAACTGTCTTGATCTCAACCCACGAGTTTTCTCACTTTTATGCTTCTGATTCTCTCCTCCATCCCACCAGGTGGGAGTGAGCAAGTGGCTGTGTGGTGCTTAGTTGCCGGCTGGTGTTAAACCACACCACTAGTGCATTGGAAAACAATCTACCTTGAACAGAGACAGACTCCAGTGTGCCATTCTACATAGCCAGAAGACAGGTACTCTTTTTCTATTTTTCTCATGTTTGATCAATTCAATAATTGTACTATGACCAGGCTAAAAACACTTGAGCAAACTTCACCAGAGAACTAAGCTACGGCAATCCTTTTACTTCTGATGTCTACAGTGTTTCAGAAGATACATATCCAAAAATTAGTGACTAAATTCTCAGTACTATCTGAAACTAAAGAAAAATATTTATAAATAGTTTATAGAAACAAAATAAAAACTGAAACGGTTAAGATTTTTTTGGGGGGGGGCGGGGGGGGGACGGACGGACAACACGCAGACCAAAACCAAGCTTAGGAACTGTAATCAAAACTTACCATTTGAGCTCGTAGATACATTTGAGCCTGGCTTGCACTCAGGGTTGGAGAGGTGCTCCCCAGCAACATAGTCTGTTGGGTAATACTACTGCTGGTGGTGTTGGAGGTCTGTGAACGGCTTATTATCTGTGCAGGTGTAGGAGAGGTGGAGAGGTTAATCTAAGGAAACAAAAATATTGCTTCTGTCATGGAAATTCATCCATCCTAGAGTCTAAAGCCAGAAAGCCTTTGACAAAAATGCAGGGGCAGTTGAAATCTCTGAACTGTAAAGATATCAAAAATATATTGAGCCAGTCATCACAAAACTGGATTCTGGCAAGATTTTATGTTCTCATTCTTAAACTGCAAGCAACCGTTTAGCCATAAATAATAAGCAGTTACAAGTATAAACAATGATATTATGATGTCTGAAAAATATACCTCATAGAAATACACATTTACAGGACAGGTAGCGTGAGCTTGAAATATTTTAAGAAAAATATCTGAATTTTAATATTTAGGCGTCTTGAAATGTTTATATTACCTGACTGGACTGATACCTTCTGTTATGCTTGTTATACAACCTGATCAGGACACTTGTTTGTGCCACCATATATGGACTTTGATTCCTCATTCTACATATGCACATTTAAAAATGACTGGAGACTAAAACTTTCTACAATTTCATATTAAATGCTCCTCAACAATTGCATTTTAGCATCTTCTCAAACAAAAGCTGTTGTGGTTTTGGTTTGGGTTTTTTTTTTTTTTTCTTTTTTTTTTTTCCCCTAACCGGTCTAACAGAGTTAAGTGCCCAGCTCTTTTTCATCACTTACTCAAAAGATTTCCTTGAAAAAATCCCAGCCCAATTATTCTGTTAGTTTAACATCAGACATCTTTAAAGACTTCCCCTCCAAAATTTAATGAAAGAATGATTTTCCTTCTAACAACTGTAAGCCAAAGCAATGCTATGAGAGCTTAAAAAAAATATACAGTTAAATCACTGAAGCTATGCATTGAAGTAATGAACAGCTTGATGGCATGATTAATAAGCAGGATGTCTGCAGGACTAACAAAGTCCTACTCAAGACAACGGTAGAACTGTACATAAAAGACTGTGCAAATTACACATCTGAAGATGAACTAAACACCAAGCTGCTAACAACTGAAACCTGAGCACATGCCTAGAACATGGATAAAGTAATTGAAAGTGCATAAAAGACGCATGATAAAAGATGATAATCAATAAAAGAATGAATGCTATAAACATTTAATCAGTTTCATATACACATATGTAAGCATTGACTTGGATTCTTTAGATTTGGTGCTCTTTAGTCACTAATACACAGTTATGATTTTAACCTACAATAGTGCCCTGAATAAAGAAACTGATGTGAAAAATCCAGTAAGAAATCATATAAGAGATGAAAGCTCAGGGAGTGACTCCTGCAGCGGTCTGAACAGTCACTAGTGTTTGCAGAGTGAGCAGCTGCCCCTCAGAGCATCAAGAGTGGGCTGGGACTGGGAAGCCTCCAACACTGGCCAGCAACGAAAGCGGCTGGCAGCGTGCATCAGGATCACTGGCAGATGCTGGAAGCACAGCCAACACTTACTACAGAGTCATCATACTTCTGTTTACTGTTTCTGTAATACTAGTTTTAACCATACAAATTTAAATACTAAAATCTTTTCTGTTTTTCCAAGTAGTTAAATAATAACCAAGAGGGGTTGAGAATGGATGGAGGGCTTTGATCAGTTACGTACCGAGGTCTGCGACATGCTTGACTGCTGAGTGACACTCCCAGTGGGGGAAGTACATTGCCTCCCACCTGACAGGCTTGCCTAAATAGCAAGAATATGCGTCAAATATTGAAACCAAAAAGTGTTTAAGTGATGTTCATATTATTGCATAAACCAGCAGAAACATCCCTCTCTACCATTACCTTTTCTCTGAGTTAACAGTAAAAATACTTTACTCAGTGGAATTAGTTTTCAGTAAAGTGCACTCTGTACTACGGAGTGCTATCTGCAAGGTGCTAAATGCCTTGAATTCCTACCCGATTTCAGGCACTCAGATTCCTGCAGATCAAGACTTGAACAAAAACTATCAGAGGTAAAATCTGTCAACGTGTTAATGATGGAGCTAACTGATCAGCTCGCTACCTATGGTGCTCAGAACTTAAAATGTGACATCACTAAAAAATGTCATTATTAACACTTACATCATAATTTTTGGTATGATTAGAATCCTCTAACAATAAAACAAACTTTATAAATGCTGTAAAGAACACCCTTATATTCTAGAATAATAATTTATGTATGTACATCTAAGTGTCTATAACAGTATGCTATTCCAGCCCTTTAGATGAATACAAGGACAGTGATTTAGATTTCTGCATTAACAGACGGCATACCAAAACTTCTTAGCCTTCCCCAATCTGATTTTCTTTGCTCTGCCTCGGTAACTGTATATGCACACACAAGTCCATCACAAAAAAGTGACAAATCAATATATTACCATGATCTAATGGAAAAGGTAAGAAGAAAAAGCCAGGAACACAGAAGAGTCAGTCCCAATTCTAATAACAAACAGCTACATCCCTGAAGTCTTTAACTCCATTTTAGCATTTCCATGTGTAAAATCATTAACAACCACCTATCTCTGCAAGACAGTACTCTCAATCCAAGGTCAACTGAGGTCAAAGGAAATCTTACCACTGCTTGAGTTTTTAAAATGGGTTTCCTCCAGTGTTCACTAATGTTAAAAGCTGTGCTTCAGAAATGAAACATCATTTACTTCCTACACTTCCACATTCAGAATTAAAGTTGAGTTTTGCCATTACTTATAATGCAGCCAGATGTGTGGCAAAACACACTAAGATACCAGATGTTCATTATTTTTCTTTGATTTCACTAAGCTACATTGCTATTCATTGCTTTCCCCATCAACTTTTAGAGAAAATTGTGGGATGAAGATTGAAGTAGTCTATTTTTAATATTTATTTTATTACTGTTTGATGATTTACATGATGCATTACAATGTATGCAATAAAGCATGGAATGGTCGCCTACTGGAGCATCTATAACACTGGACAAAATCCTCCAAATACTTTGGAGGAAGATACAATTTAAAATAACAAAGTCATTAAAATATAACAGTGAATTATTGTGAGGCTTTAAGCTCAGGCACTTAAGCTGTTATGATGTTTGACAACGCTGTAGAATTGTAGTCCTACTCTAGAAAGTAGTACACCATTCTTTTTCAGCAATCTTCGCTCTCACCTGTGGTACAGTTGCCAGACTCTGAAATTGGGTACTGCTTAAGTGCTGCTGCTGCAAAGCAGCAGTCTGCAGCATTAGATGCTGCTGTTGGGCTGCATACATCTGCTGGAGGTACTGAGCAGCTGAGCTAGGAGGACGATGCAAGGCCTGCTGAATAACCTGTGATGAATCAGTAGGTAATTAATTACAATTACAAAGTACACACCATGCTGACATGATGCTGAAGTTTACCTTTACAAGGAAATAAAACCAAATAAAATCTTTTCACACTAATTACGTAATATTGAACTTGCTCCATCACTGTTCTCAACCAAGTCACAGAATATAGGCAACATAAATATATTCACGTTTTCAAGGAAAGCCCGAAAATCAGCTGACAATACAGCATCATTCATAACACAACATCCAAGCCTCTTAGGTTCTTATCAACAAGTCCTACATAACGTTCTGCTTTTTGAAAGATCAGGGTGGCGTATGAGAGACTCAATTATCAAACCCAACAGGATGGACCGTGCAGAGTTCGAGGAGACCTAACTTAAAGAACAGCAAGAGGGGGCTGGATCCAAAGCACAGATACCTCTGGATCCCTATAGTCAATGTTGGTCAAATGAACAGCTTTATTTTGGATTATTTTGTACGGGCTTATGTTAATAATCCATACCCTTAGGGAATGGCGACAAAACCAGACTTCCTAGCATAGCATTTCCCCCTGCCTTACTTGGGAGGCAGGCTTGTACCCTGCACTATTCTTAACTGGTCTGATACCCTTCGGTAAACAACATCTTCTGAAAACCAGTAAGTCCGATATTGAGAAAGAAGACAGCAATTAAGAATGGAAAGTTAGTCCTGCATAAAGTATCATGCAATGCCTGTATTTGAGAGCACTGTACAGGACAGGAAAGCATATCTCATAGCCCAGTACCTGGACGGCATGCCTGTCAGAGCCGCTGTAGACAGATATCTGTGGCAGCTGTGTCCGGGAAGTAGAGGTGGTAGTGACAGTGGTTGTAGATGCAGAACATGTTGTTGTGTTTGGTTCATTCTCCATAGCTGTGCAGTGTTCGTCCAGCCTGGCAGAATTGAAATAAAAGTGGTTCACAAACAGAAGGCCAGTACACAAATTTTAAAGGCAAAAAAAAATATCTAAGCTTTGCTGAGACAGAATAATGGACAATTTTTAAATGGATAAATTTGTAGTATTTGCTATTACTTGATGGAATTTGTTGAGAGATGTGGTTATAATAGTCTAAGATCCATCAAGAGTAGCAATAGGTGACCAATTTAGGAATATATGCAAGATTTCCAGCAAGCTACACAGGAGTACTGTCGCATCCCTCTTCCCGACAGCACAGAGCCGCTGGCTGACCATTCTGTACATAGAGCAAAACGTGTTCTTGGCAAAAATTGCTAGTAGCACGCTCAATTTGGAAAGAGATGGAAAGGACATAGAGAAAAACGCTTTTACTTTTTACAGCAATACCTCACAAAATATAGCAAGAGCCAAGGAAGAAACTACCTATTTTAAGCATCTCATGATTCCTCCCCAGCCTTAAGAGACTTCTCTCTGTTGCAGAGTACAATCTCTCTCCCAAAAATGTTGTCTTTAAAACTGAAATGAATCACATATCTCAATATATGAAGGGTGTTTACTTCAGTTTCTTTTTCAGTATTAGTATTATGATTAACAGGAAATAGCATAGTTGCTCTTTATTACTTTTAAAAGGATGTTAAAGAAAAGGGTGGGGAGAAGATGTGTTTCCTTCTTACAATAAAGAAGGCCTCAGAAAAATAATCCTTGAGAGCGCTGCAATGTACTAGGAAAAAAGCAGCATTGCCAAATGCTTAACAAACAGCCCATTGGATGCTGCATCAAACAGGAACAAAATTAGGAGTTTCAACTCACACAGCTGAAAGTAGAATGCAATGCTGCCAGGCTGCTGCCTTCACCTCTCAAAACACGACTGCTTTGCAAGTAGAAAATTGTACACAATGCCGTAGCTCCTGAGTACTTGGAATAACTAAACTTTAATAGATACACAGTCACCTAAGGCCCTCACGCCTATCATTGTATTGTATACTTGCATATGTTTTGCCATCAAAGAAAATTCAGGGCAATAAAGCATGCTTTAAAAGCAGAGATCCCTGCTATTAAGACTGAAGAAAAAATATGGCTTTGTTCTTAAAAATTCAGATCTGTTGTGCATTATTGATGCCATTTGTCTATCTACATTAGAGCACAAGTTAACGTACACAGTTAACCACTTCAATTGGAATAAAAACAGCAGCACTTCTAAGACCACTTTACATTAATTTCATATCATGCTAATGAAAAGTACCTTGAAGAAAAGTCCTGTCTCCTCCATAGGACATTAAATGCACATCAAAATATTTACAACTACAACTTGCCTAGCTAGTTTTAGCAGAAAGTTACACAACCAGTTAAATTAGCCTAAGAAAACAGCACTGGATGTTTAATTTCCTTCATTTTCAGTCATGTTTTAGATGTATTATTAGTGAGATGTGCAATGTATCCCACTCTACTAGCTATTCCATCGGAAGTTGACCCCAGCCGTTAATCCTTTAGCTGAAAGTGTCTCATTTCCAAAAATAATTTTACCGTTGCCCAAGTTGTTTCCGCAACAAATGTACAAGGAAAATAGGAACGAGCTCCTAAGCTTTTGTTCAGCGTGGCCTGGCGCTAAGGTGCATCTCCGGTCCTCCTCTTAACACCTCTTTTAGAGCCGGTAGGAGATGCTTACTTGCCACCCCTCAGTCCTACGGCAGCATGACCAGCAGGCAGCACAGCACTCACGCAGAAACAGCGTGCCCTCTCTCGGCTGAAGGAGCAGTAAGGTGCTTCAACAGATGGCACTTGTTAGAAACCTCTCCTCTCTTTACTCGAGGAGTGGAACGTTTAAGGCAGAAGGGGAAATACATAAAAGATAGTTGTTTTTAGCATGGAAACCAAGACTCCATTACAATTTAGCAGATGGATATTTTATGACAGAAAGCGTAAAAAACATTACAGGCTTAAAAATCAGACTGTCTTTGCAGCGTTGCTTTCATTTGCTTTACAACACTGAATATGCAGAGATCACTTCTAGTTATAAAAAAACCCTCAGATACAATTGAAAATAATATGAAATTGTTCATTGAGCACTCAATATCAAGAAGGCAAAACTCTTAGCTTACAGTAAAATTAATTTTGTTAAATGTATGATGAAGACCTCATAATGATGTTGCCTGTGAACAACTTTAACTCAAAAGAACCTCTGTAATGCAAGGCAAGTTTTAGAAAATGCACTGAACTCCAACTTTAAACAACCACTACACATTTAAGCAAGCCCAAAATATAAAGCACAACAGGAAACTATATTGAAAGTAAGTATTTATTCAAGTAGTAACAGTATGAGACAGCACATAATTTCAAATTACACTGCGCATAAGGTAAATATTCAGAAGTTTTGTTCTCTTTATAATATTTTTCAGTCAAAGCAAATACCTAAAGTAAAAAAATACCTGCTCTTCTATACCAATAACGTTAAACTACCTTCACATTGGATACAAATATTTCAGAAAGTTTGACTTTTGGTAAACGACCACTACTGACAATCTGCAACCATAACTGGTATTTGAAAATAGGTTTGGTGGGTTGTTGGTTTTTGTTTTTTTAAACATATACAGTTTACTCTCATTCTTTCCATACATGACCTCTCCTTACAACTCCAAGGGTACAAAACACATAAAATAAGTGAAAATGAAAAGTCTAACCCCTATGGGCATTTTGGTATATGACTGCAGGCTCCAAAATAAACCCTTTCTCTTTCCCTTCACTCTAGTTACAGTATAGGCCAACCTTGCTCAAACCTCGGGGGTTTGCGTTTTCGTTAAA
>VYXH01011141.1:813216-848665 GCA_013397275.1 Burhinus bistriatus | reverse complement strand
ACTTAAAAAAAAAAAAAAAAAAAAAAAAAAAAGAAAAAATGTTGAGGTTCCAGCTCTGGTTCTGATCTTTGAGTGTTAAGTGATATTCAGGTTTAAAGGAATAGGGTGTTTGGATGAAAAACCCATTTCATCGGGTTTTAGACTGTTTCCCAGGGACTGAGTGACTTCTGAGGGAGTCTGTGAATGATAACTAAGATGCATCTACTGTCAATTATGCTTCTGCTTTAAAAAAGAAATATACGCTCGAGGTCTGTAACAGTGAAAATCTGAATGTTGCTGGTCTAATTCAATGGTTCCCAACAATAACATAAGGCAAAAGAAGTGTTCTGTTTTGGGTTCACAACCTCCTATTAAATAGTAACAGTTACGGGACTGGACTTTAAAAGTTTGAGTGCAAGGGTTGATAGTGGTTCATTGGGCCATTAAGTTGAAGAGAAGGTGATCTAAGCAGACAAAAATGTAGGTTCCGTTTTTGGGTTAAGATTGAACACATGCTACTCTCGACAGATTCCTTCCAGTTAGCTGTATTAAGTACAAGAAAAGATTTATTCTATTTGCAGTATTTACTCTCTGTTAGCTCTATCTTTATAATTTTAAGGAGAGGTATAGAAACCATGCTAAGCATTTGGTATTTGCTACTGCGTTTGATTTCTGACTTGTGTCTGCGTTGGGGCTTTTCTTGACAGAACTCTATAGAAGCACTGTAGAGACTGGCTCAATCTGTGGCTTTAAAGGACGTGTGAAACACTGTCAAAGTAATAGTATGTGAAATTTTAAGCTCTTTGTTTCACAGTCCCTTTAATCCACCATTTCTTAAGAACACGGAGATGCCTCTGGCTATTAGCTGGCAGAAGTGTTCATTTGGTCAGACAGTGAACTAAAGTTTGAACTGTTCTGGGTTAAAACCATTTCTTTTTCTTCTGCTGGGTCAGTTTTAATCTTGATCATTTCCACATGCAATCACATGAATTCTTGCTTTAGCAGAGGGAGGTTATGGTGCAAGAACAGGGAGAAAGCAGCTCAGGGTTGTGGGAGTGAGGAAGAAAACAGCTATGTTGGGCAGGAATGCTGGCTCATGACACTTTAAGTGTTAAGTAATAATTTCACAGGCACTGGAATGTTTCTTTTGAGTCTCATCTATTGACTTTTTATCTGTTAATGCAATTATCATTTACTTTTAATAATGATGCTGAGTCATATAGGGTGTTGCTTAACCATTGTGAGTACCAACAAGCCAACAAGCTGAATGCCTTAGTCATGATTTGTTTTGAGATCTAAACAAATTATTCTCTCCACTTTCTTACAACACAAGGTCTCATGCCCGCTTCTCAGACTGGCGCTATCAGGAAGCGGGTATTGAAGCGAAAACACTTTACCTGCACTTACACTGAAGCAACTTGGAGACTGAGGATCTAAATGCTGATATCAAAGGCAACATTTTCCCCTTTTGTCAAATAAACTATCTCAAGATTAGAGCTGGCTAGAGGATTTAATGGGAAATAGTGTTAATCGGGAAATGTTAATCTCCCTTAATTTCATTTTAATAGAAGCATATAAGTGGGTTGTAGAAGTTGTTGTGAAAGTCCTGCTAGGAAGGTCTTTTCAACCTCCGGAAGGAGTTTCTGGTTAAAGGAAAAAAAACAAAACAGCAACTCAGAAGCACACATTTGTTCCTGAAACAGTTGGGAATCCCATAGTTGGGATACTGGCCTGGGGCTCTAGACACCAAGCAAAGAGCCGAACCCGGAATCCCCAAAACATCCCTGAGTCTGTCGCAGAGCCTAATTGCTTTTCTCAGCCAAGACAAAGGCTTTCAGGAGGAACTCTTTGAAGGGTCTTTGTTTCATTCAACCGTGCAGTGGTAATTCTTTATTTTAAATTAATGGAATATGTAAAACCAGAAAGGAAAATTTTCCTAAAATGAACAGAGATCATGAGAATAAGAGGATGGGAATTCCCAGAGATTTGGGAATTAGGGCATTAGGTTGAGTTTATCCAGGTATTTCCTTCTCTCAGGTACGCCACGCGTATCTTCTCAAAGGGCTGGTTGTTTAAAATGCTGAAAATAGTCTTACTTATTTTAAAGAGTTACAGTAATCTGTGCAGTGTATGTAATAGAGGTTCCTGAGTGAGTTCTTAGGAATTGAATATATTATACCAAATGTTTACATACCTTTTTGTTGATACAGTAACAAAGTGTAGCAGCTTCAAATGTGTGACACTGAACAGCATCTTTAATTACAACCATTTCAGTGTTCTAATATTATTCAAAGTTTACCTTTTGTCTTACCTCATTTGTTGTAGATGCTTTTTGTCAGTTCAATACAAGAAGCTGTTAATACGTATGGGGAGGATTGTATTGTAGCGGTAGAGAGCAGGTAGGAACAGTACACTGTGCACTAGGAATTCTATAGTATTAATGCTGTTGATTTTTTAAAAAAAGAAACAAAACCAAACAAAAAACAAACTTGAAGAACCATTTTTCTGTCATGATTAGAACTACTCACTTGTGTTCTTTCAGTGCCTGACAGATTTTGTGCTGTTTTAACTGTGTAGGCTGTAATGTAGGTTAGACTTTTCATACAGTTAAGGGCATTTGTTACCAATGCTTTTTCCACTGTCAGTTTGATTTGGTTCAAGTGAAGAATCCTCCTGACAGTCCTCTCATGATACATGTTAAACTTCTTCTTTTCTTAATTTTAATATATTTATGTGAGTGGGAAAAGTTGGGGGGGGAAGTTCAATTTTAATTGTAAAATCAAAATATACCTCCATAAATATTTCCAGGACATTAATTTTTGAGTTCTCCCATCCTTTCCTTATATTGCTCTTTGTCTTGAGCACTTTCCAGTCAGTTCTTCATCTTAATGTCTTTCATTGTCTGTTAAGGATCAAGTTCCGCATAGGATAGTGTTCAGCTTAAGAAAGCTTTGGTTTAAGCCTATGAACGCATTTTCACCCCTTCTTGCAGTTTCAACACTGGTTCATTTTCCAGTGATACATTTTTTCCAGAAAAGAGATTGCAGGAGCAGGCAATTTGAGACTCCTAACGGGGAAAGAGATGCTTCAAATTGTTCTGAATGGCAGTGCCTGCACCTTACGATACTGAAACAGCAGAATTCCCCAGGAGTCTTGTATGGTTTAATTTCAGTGAACTATAATGAGACATTATCAAAAACTTTAATGACTGACCCAGGTGTGTGATAAATACGTGGATATGTAGGTAATATGTGATTATGTATCTGTATATTTTAACATGTCATAGCTATATTAGGCTGCAAGTGGAAAAATCTAAAGCAGTGTGGTCCTTGTTCTTACAGTGGATTGTTCTCACACAGAAGTTTAAGCTAAGAAGTTAAAAATGAGATATGAATATTGAATTGCATTTAACTGTTGGCATTGGGGTTTTTTTTTGATTTGTTTATTTGGTTGGCTGTCAGTGGTGTTTGTTGGTTTGGCTTGTTTGGTTTTTTTTGTTAAAGGATGTTATGACTGTTGGATGATCTGTAAAAGAAAAGGTGTGAGAAAAGCTGTTTGATCTCAGCAGAAAGGTAGGGAAGGTAGCGATGAGGTTTATGGTCTTCTGGAGATATTTAAAATCTGTTCTCTAGTGTTCGCGTTTAGATTTACCATTTGCATTTTCTCGGTCTTCCTACGGTTTATTTTCTACTGATTCTTACATTTGCACGGTATTGATTCAGGCAGGCCTTTTATTAGTATGAATAAAATTATCTTCATGGAAGATATAAATGACAACATTTTTACTGAAAGTAATTCAGGACAAATACTCTATTGTTTATTTGCATGTTTCCTATTTGCAGGTCTCTGATTAAGACCTATTATAATAGTACTAAAACAAATTCTAAAAAACCTAGTGCTTCTATAGTAAGAGTTAATTGACACATCCAAACGTGGTGGTGCAAAGGGTGTGCGTGAATCAGATTTTCTTCTAATTCTCTGTGTGTGTCATGAGAAGACAAATAAGGACATTATGCCTTAGAATAGCTTTATAACAAACATGTTTTTTAACCAGTGCATAAACTTACCTTCATCAGAAGGAAAGGGCTATTGGCAGGAATTTTTTTCCCATGTCTTAGTGAAAGAAAGCATTTTGTATTTTTTCATGCAAGGCAGCAGGGTATGGTCTGCATTAACTTTGCTTTGTTCTTTAACTTAGCCTACTAATTTTTGTTTAAATGGCAAATTGCTTCTCAGTACAGTTTTAACTTTATGTCTTAGCTTGAGTGAATACAGCTTTTTCCTAACAAAGCCATCATCAATGCGGTGTTAGGTGCAAGAAGTGTGGAAAGCGCTATATAGTGCAAAGGTGTGATAACAGAACCACTCTGAAGTGAGACCTGTCTCAGTAGAAAATGTCAGTGTCATCAGAATAGTTAAAATGGTAAAATAAAGCTTGTAGAAAGACCCATCTTTCAGTTTCTGTGTTAAGTAAATCTTTACATCTCTAGGAAAAGTGTGCTAGTTGTTGCTTGTAGAACCTTATTCATACTTATATTTTTTTTTCATATTGCTATTAGCTAGGGTTCTCTGAAAGACTGATCAGTGTTTGTTATGACAGAGACCGTGAGATCTTATGTGAGTGGGAAAAGTTGGGGGGGGAATGTACTTAATAACTGTCTGATACATGTCCTGTTGGAGGTATTAGATTAGTAATTTAGTAATTTAACATAAATTCTAAAAAAATTAAACTCTCCTTTTATTTGAAGGGCAACTATTTTGCTACTTGAAGGTAGCAACAAGTAGGAAGAGTGAGGCTTTTTTCAGTTAGTACCAGCTTTTACTTTATAGGTACAGAGGGATTCCTCGGCTTTTCAGTAGATCTTAGTATTGTGACTTTTTCTGTTCACTGCAGTACAGATAAATCTTTTTTAAGTGGACTTGAATTATCAAATTGGAAAACTGGAATTATTAAATTGGGATTGAATTATCAAATTGGGAAACCTGCTGAACAGTTTTGCTAATACTTTTTCTTCTTTTTTTAATCTTCAGTTTTTGCTAGAGCATCAGTGATTACAGTCTCTTGAGATTGTGGTCTATCACCTGACACTTTTTGCTTGTCTGACAATAATAGCCATGTAGTCACCACTTCTTTTAACATACCCCTTTCCACTACTGACTAGTTCAATCACAAAATAAGCTGCAATAGTTGAAATACTTTAACTTCTCAGTGCCCTTCAGAACTTAACTTTTTGTTTAAGAAAATATTCCAAAGTGAATATATCTGCACTAAAATGTAAATAAACGAAGGGATGGTAAACTTCAGCACAAAGTCAGTGAAGTTGCTAAGTAAGCAGTGCCTTATTTCCTTCCCCGACAAACAGGAAATACAGGTTAAGACTTTGCCTCCTAATACAGCCTCGTGGGTTTCTCCTTGGTTGATGCCTGTGTGTCTGTAACAGTAATGCACTGTTGAATCTGCCTCAGATCATAGAGACAAATGTTGGCATTGGGTTCGCAGCTTGTGCATTTTGAGAGAGGATGCAAAAGGAGAACTTTGTATCCGAGAGAACACAGTTTGCCTCGGGTGTTTCAAATGAAGCTCCGTTTGCCCTAAGTTCTTTAGTACTGTGTCTGAATACTGGGGTCCAAATGTTGTTTTGGTTTGCGTTTTTCTCTCATATGGAAAGAAGAGGAGCAAGTCTGCAGCCAAATAATGTACCAGCTTTTTGGCTGCTTTATTCAGATTATTGAAGTGGTGTCATTTCACTGTCCTACTCATTTACTAGAGTCCTTCCCCTAACTAAACTAACTCTGGTCATGCTCATAAGTCCAGAAATAGACTAGCTGTTCTTCTAGAGTGCTTAGTTTATTTTATTCATGCTGCTGAACTTAAAGGAGCCTCAGGCAAGCATGTTTATCACATGTGTTCTCTGCCAGTCCTGAAAGCGGTTCAGGTTCAGTGACCACAGTATATTGTGTTAAGTCCCCTTCTTGATACTACTGTGCCCATGCACAAGATGAGTTAAAGACGTTTAAATTGCTGCATATGTATGCTTCAGTCTGGTAAGTATGTTGATGTGAATTTTGACCAGATATAAACTTTGTTGCTGCAATTATATTTGCACCCCCAACAAATAGTGCTGGCAGCTGGCACCAACTGAAACAAATCCCAACTGGCTGAGGTTTTTTGGGAAGATTAGTCTCAGCTCAAACATTGGGTTTATATGAGATTATAAGGTGTTTGAAGAGTAGTTTTGTAAACGGCCCTCCTTTTTTTTTTTTCTTTTTTAATCTTTCTCTCTCCTTCCCCCTCCACCTTCCTCTGAACTGTATCTCTGGAATCCTTTGTTTAAAGGACTGCAACCCTGAGTCACCTGGTCCCCTTTAAGGCCCGGTAAATACCAAGACAATGGGTCAGCATTTTATGTTAATGTATTTAAAACACTGGGTTAACTAACCCTTAATCTTAATTATAACAAATACCCATTCTGCATAACAGTAAAGTAGTAAATTTTCATTCTAAGTATATATTTCTCTGTCAGCCTTCCCCATCATTGTGGTGAAGCATCACGGGTCTGCTTTTTTAAAGGCACTTTTAATATTTGGAACGTCCCCCCTAATCCGCTACGAAACCTGTTAATATTTTTAATTAACTTTTCATGACATCTACACAAGCAAAATTTGGCTGGAGAAGATGTATACGTTCTTATGATGTTTTGATATCTAATAACAAAATAATTGTTAAAGAGCAGGCAAAACCAGCAATACGTTAATAGTGTTCTTCAAAATTTTTCTAGTATTTAATTCTTCAGTTTCCACTGTTATAATATAACTCGTTTCTCTGTGTGATTAATATCTGCTGTAGCTCACTTCGTAGTTATTAGGGCATTTAAATCTTAATTTTTCTTAAGCAGATACCTGGAGGGTTAAATGTCAGGTAGTTGGTAATAAAAATCACTTGGACCCTAACTTTGCTACAGGAAGGGAACTTACATGCTAACGGTTTACTAACATTAATATTTTTTAGGGGGCTGCAGCAGGGGTGGGTTTTATATTAGTGGTATATAGAATGAGTTAAAGTGATGATCAAGTGCTACAGATTGCAGTATAATTTCTCAAATGTATTTTTCTTTTGCTCAGGGACATCATGATAACGTATTTTGAACCTTCCATCTCATTTGAGGGACTGTGCAATGAAGTTCGAGACATGTGCTCCTTTGACAACGAACAGCTTTTCACCATGAAATGGATTGATGAAGAAGGTACATCAATGCTTGGTGCTTGATCTTACGGCAAATGTTTGATCAATATGTTCCTCAACTGTCTATCTGTCCTCTCCCTTTCATCTTTTCCTTTCACTCTGCCTTCATAAGATAAGCTTATAAAACATACTTCATAAATATGTTTTTAGAAATAGTAAATCTGACTCTAAAAAATGGTGCTTATCCAATGCCTTATCTTAATGGAAAGGTTCTTGTTTCAAATGACTTAGTGTGGAGATCTCTTATTTTTTTTACCAAATAAATAAATTAAAACTCGGTGATTATCAAAATATGAATTAAATGTTACCATTTATTAGGAAGGGAATGGAAAGTATTCCTTTATACTGCTGGAGAGGTACATGGTTCCCCATGAGTCTGAAATCTTTGAGAGTTAAACTAACGTTAAATGATACAAATTACAGTATTTATCTACAATATCAATACAGTTTAATATATAATTGGGTTGTACGTGTAACCAAAACCATTATATTTTGAATGTTTGTTTCAGCTTTTACTTTAGCAAACTATTAACATGTAACTATTAGTAAAACTTTTCTAACTATTGAAAGAGTAATTGCTTGTACAAGTAGCTTTTCATCAAAGTGTAGTAGTAACAACCTTGGCCGAGAACTCTTGTCATCTCTAGTGCTTACATTATGCATGTTAAAATTTACCTTGGATGAAAAAAGTTCAGTGTCTGTTCTCCCTTTTACTTAACAGATGTAGTCCAGTTCTGAGCTCTGTGTAATTTTTGAAAAGGTTATTTGTCGTTCTTATTTTCTTTGTGGAATTGTTGTATTTTACACGTAGGTTTTGAGCTACACCAAAGAGATGTCTGAATTATGAAATACCTGTTGAGTTATTTTAGCATGCTAAGTACTTGATGTAATACATAAAAGTCCATAATGTGCAGTGATTTGTCAGCAGTGATTAGTATTTGTATGCAGTGATTAGCATAAATGGTGTTTGTAGAACTGTTTCCTCCCCTTCTCACAGCTTTCCCATTCAGAATTGGGTGAGTGCCAGTTTACTCAGAGCTTAAAGCTAAACATGGATAAAAGCTGATTTTTGGAAGTGCTATATAGGCAGGTGTGTTGAAGATTATGTGGTCTTGGGAATCTGAGCAGGTTTTCTTTTTTTTTTGTTTTTGTTTTATCTTGAGGATAATAGACTTCTCACTGAAGAGGGAGAGTCAGTCATAGTAAGAAATATGTATCTTTTCAATGAAACATTTGTAGAAAACTGTGCAGATTCAATGGTTTACTTGAAGGAACAGTTCGGTCTCAATTTCTGCTGTTTAGAGATTGGGTTGTAAAAAAGGAATGCTACTATTAGATTAATTTATTTTCATAGATTCACATAGGATTCAATTTTCACAATGCTTTAATCATTGACTTCCAGTTTAACGTCAGTAGAGAAAAAGTTAATCTGGTGATGAAGAGTGTGTTTAAAATAAAAATAAAAATTCCCCTGTCTTTATTATGAATAATTCTTGAATCTACAATGTGTGGCTTCTTGCCAAGACTTCTGCCTCATCTCTTCCTCTACCAGTCTTCTAGTGTTTTCAGTTCGTATTCTTTCTAGAAATTCATAACTTGCTTTCTTGGAAAATTCCCGCATTGTATCCTCTTCGCTAAAACTGTAGTTCACCCTTTAACAGTAGTGTCAGGAAATGTGTGTACAGTGGACTGATGCTTGTTATACTACTATCCGTGCTTCCTGTAGCACCAGACAAGATACGGTATCCAGGCCATCTTTTCGCTACTTACATGGTCAAGCAATTTAGTCAGTATGTGACTAAACTGGATTTACCTAGTCACTGAGATTTTTGTCATTTACTAAATGTCTTTTTAGCCTTTGCAAGATGCAGAGAATCTTGTATAATTACTTCTCCTTCATAGAGGTAATGAATGGCACACAACAGCAGATCTAATTTACTCATTAGTGCAGTAGGGAGAGCATCTGTTGTTCGTTTCAATGGCCAGTCCGGCCCAAACCACAACAGAGTGGAATCACTTAAAAAACCAGTTGGATTCAACTGGAAAATAGAATTAACTTGACTTGACTTTAGACAAATTTCTGTTTTATCTGTATGCAGTCAGTTTATCTTACCTCTGTCTTGTGAAATGTACTATAGGGTGAAACTAGCCTTGTGTTTGTGTTCAGTCTGTTGTTTCTTGCTGTATAATTCAAAAGTAAACATTTTGCTGACACTTTATCTCAGCTTTCTTTAGATGGCTGCAAAATTCTTACTCTTTCAACAAGATCAGACTAGTAATTTTAGCTCATCTGTTTTATATACCTAGTCACCACTAAAAATGCTTTGTGGGTTAAGACTTCTATTATCCCCTTTAGATTTTAAAGCGAAATTGTGAGTCTGAGAGCAGTGTTGGAGAGGATCAGTTATGTGCTATTGTCAGCTAAGCTGTGATCACCAATGAAAACTTAACATGCGAGTCAGATTTAATTCTGAAGCTTCCTACAAGTGTCTATACACCTTCTGTTCCTAGTTTGAAGCAGGGTGTATGTTCTTGAGAGCCTCCTTTTCTTCTGACAAAAAGAAACATAAAACTGTTTGCACAGGTGTCAGAAACAAATGAAGAAAAACTGGTTTGTTGATTCTCATAGTTAGTCTGAAGAAATATAGTTGTTCCTTCTCCTCCCCCCATGCTCTGCACTGTGTGAGTTTGTGCAATGGGTAGGCAGTTTGATGTCCAGATAGGCTGATTGTAGGGGGAAAGCAGCATGGAGAAAAATGACTACAGCTGGCTTCAGAGAATAGTTTTGAGGCTTATGACATGCAGAAAAGAATAAAGACAGAATGCTGCAAATGGACAGTTTACATTTATTACTAACATTTTAGCAATAGAAAAGAATGGATACGTTAGAAACAAAACAAACTAAGTGGAAAAACTTCTGTAGCATGAATTTTAAATATCCCCATGCCTGCTAGGTACATGGTTCTACTGAAGAGCCTTAGCAACGCCTGTGTTAATTTTAATATCTCAGAGTACAAAACAAAAAGCAAATAGTTAATAGACTGTTGATAGTTGGTTTTCAAACCATGGTATTGACCAAAGACTCAAAGCAGTAATGCTTTCAGATTGGATTCAGTTCACCTAAGACAGAAATTGTTTTGCCTTCCTCCAATTCAGTTACCCACAACCAGTTTACTACTTAAGGGTATGGAAAATAGTATTTCTGTTAAAAATTGGGAATGTTATCTGACAGTAGACTTGCTGTATGGGATTTCGGTTAGAAAGAAGCTTGTTCTGCTCGTGTGCTGGAATACGAGCAGGCAGAGATAAATCCTGTGTTCTCACACAGAACATCTTGTATAGGTGGATGGGAAAAAAAAAACTGAACTAATAACCAGAAGTATTTTCTGTCTTTGGGGCAGTGATGATTCAGGTTCAACATTTCTTTAAAAATGTTTCAGTTGTAGTATTATTTTGAACAAGTTTTCTTCTTTTAAGGGGATAATTTTTTTATAATGTTACTAATCTGCATCAGACACCAAAGAAAATGTTTTCTTGCATAGCTGTTCTTTTCAGTCTTTATAGCAGTTTCCAAACACTGACAGACACAGGAGGTCAGTTAAAATATCAGCTGAAGTCTTGAGGTGAATCTTGAGAAACAGGTAAAGTACAGGCTGTGTGTCTGACGGAGTGTGAACCAAGGCTGGAATTTAAGGTCCTTCTTGGTCCTGATCCTGAATACAGCAGATCTTTAGCCTGATGTCCTTTGTTCCTCACCCACCCCTGTCCCTAGGTTTAAACCTACCAATATGCCAAAATTGCCCTGATGTAATTACGTGTTGTTTAATGATTCTGAAATACCTTTGTGGATATGTTATTTTTTAGAAATATAAAGTAGGTATCTACAAAGAGACTGTAGTCAGTCCTAAACTATTACTTCTGAAGTAGATTTGTTGAAGCAATCCAATGCAGTCCTGTCAGAGAAACTTTAAAATACATACCAAATGCTTGCATGATAATCTGCTCCACCTCAAATGTTCAACAAAAGCTACAATTATTTTATAAAAAAGAAAAAAACCCCAAACAAACAAACAAAACCAAAAACCCAGACCCAACCCACACTTTTTTCCTGCCTTGGTGCCCTTTTTTTAAGGGATTTTAATTCAAATAGTCCTGTGAGTATGAAAGTAATAGTTAAAAAAAATCAGAAAAATGGGGTGTTTTCACTTGGGTTACGTGATTTTTCCAATGATTTGATTGTTGATTGAGGCTTGAGAAGAAACTTGTGCACCTCCTGACTAAACTCCTGGCAACGTGAAGCAGCTGTGAAAATAGAATTGACTCAGTTCTAATTAAAAATCCATTTAATAACATGGAATCTTAAAAGAATTTTAGGTGCAGGAAGATAACCTGCGCCTTCTGGACTGAAATGATGTGTAACCATGCTTGTAGCAGACCAAACCAATGATGTTTTGTGATTATGATCTGCTTGCCTTTTGGGAATATCTCATATTTTTATTTTCCCTGAAGGCATTGAGTATGACTGTATTTTCAGATGTATTCTCTGAACAGTGTTAAAAATAAATACTACCACACTTGAGAATATTGTTCTGTTTTGCTACAGTAATTATTTTAGAACCGACTGTGAGGAAACTGTTGAATGGCACAGAACTAATTGGATTGAGTTTTGAATTGTTCTCTTTTCTTTCTACAGGAGATCCATGTACAGTTTCTTCTCAGCTGGAGTTAGAAGAGGCCTTTCGGTTGTATGAACTAAACAAGGATTCAGAGCTTCTAATTCACGGTGTGGTGAAATTTGCCTGTGAAGAAGTGGAATTTTTGCCTTGTGTTATCTATGTCTTTTGCACTATTCCAGCCTCCTTAATTAATGCCTGTTGTGGCATTCTGTCAAGAGGATGCTGAAGACTATGCACTGCCCTCTTTAACTGTCAGCACTTCGTCAATGTTCTTTATTAAATTAACGGAGGAAAAAATACTTTGCTGTTAGTTTATTAATGGAAGACAGCCCCTGTCTCATTCATTCATCGCAAATACTTTCATGCACTTACTGGCAACAAATGGTAGAAGATACATAGTACAGTGTCATTAATAAGTGCTTTAGAGCAGCATCTATATTAGGAAAAAAAGTTCATGAGCTCCATTTGTGATGCCAGATTAGTCAAAAGTTTTACTTTTCTAAAATTAAGTATTTGACACCAGTTTTGAACCTAATAGTATCATACCCCTGTTTGATGTGTTATTGTTCAATTTTTATTTTTCAGGGTTATATGCCTACTTTGGTACCTTCTGCAGTATATTTTTCTTACTGTTTGTAACTTTTTTACAAGTTAAAGATAGATTTCAGTTTAACAGAGATTATAGCAGAAAAGCAGGGGATCACTGTAAAGGGTGCTAGTGGGTGCATTGTACTATAGTGTCTTAACATGGTCCTTCTCTAAAAGCATGCAAAAAAATCTACTTCACTGTCAGCTCATTTGGAAGGGACAGCTTTTCAGCTTCGCACAAAGACTTTTTAAAAAGTGAAAGAAGAATGTAATCTGTTTCTGTATATATTTCACTGTTTCTGTACATATTACTTCAGTATGCTTTTTGATCTGCCCTTTCTCCATTTATTTTTGTGTCCGATAAGCATCTGATTAAACTAGGACTAGGGTGCTATCTCCTCAGTTACACTTTTTCTGACCATTACTGAAGCTAAATAAACTGGAAAAAAAAAATGGCTAATGTAGACAAGATCATATGTAGCTGTTAGGACACTCTAATGTTTATAGTCAAGATTTCCACATACTGTGGTGATTGGTCATATGAGAAACCAGAATCATTACCTTTTTCTAGTTATTTTCTTTAGGAAATAACTTGGTTTATTCTGCTTTTTGCTCGTGTTTCTCATGTATATCACTGTTATGTCCAGCAAAAGGGTTTTGTGGCAGCTTTTCGGCTCACCTGGTCTTGCACAAGATTTTGTTAAAATGCTGTCTGTGCTGTCTTCCTGAATGGTTGAATGCCTTTCAGAAGTGTTGTATTTAACCCAAAGATTTAATTTCTGTCTGAAATAAAAATTAATCAGAATGTTCTTTCTTGCAGTATTTCCCTGTGTACCAGAACGGCCAGGCATGCCTTGTCCAGGAGAAGATAGTAAGTAGGCATTTTAGTTAGGAAGTACAGAAAATCAGGAATTCAGGTTTCCTTTTTTAGAAGATTTTGATATTCTATGGTTTGGTATCCTACACTTATGAATATTAATAATGCAGATCTCTATAAATTAAATATTTTAAAGGCATAGAAAGTCTTGCTAAACTTAAATGTTGTTTGTCACTTCTGAATCATTGTTAATAAGCATTTCACATTCCTGTTAACTATCCATGTCAGTCTGCTTTCCTTGCTTTTGCCTCTTCTATCGTGACAGTTTTTTATCCTATTCCTGTCTTTTTGGTAGTTGCCAGATTGATGGCTGACTAATGCGAACAAAGGCTTGTAACCAATGGTAATGACTTGTCCTGTCACCATTTACAGATCGGTGGTTAATTCATTTTAAATTGATATTTAGGTACTGTCAGGAGTATTCTCCAAAAATCTCTGTTATCTTAGCTAATGTACTAGACATTAAAGAGGTAATTTTCCCTGTGTCTTAGTTTTATAAAAGAGCATGTGTATGTTACGCACACAGACATCTGTCAGCTTGATATCCAAGTCTCTGACAAATGTAAATGTGCATGCTTAAAAGTTAACTCTGGCAGTGTGGATAATGCTGCTTTTCTGAAAATATGAGGTTGCAGACTGAATCAGAAATAGATTTGCAACTCAGTGTAGTTTTGAATATTCCAGTTTTCAATTTGGTTCCTGACATGCCTCTAGTAATAATAAAAATTAAACCAAACAGTGGTAGCTGTGGATCTAAAACACTGGGGGATTTGTGCGATCTTATAAATCAAGGCATGTTCCTGAAATTCACCTTCTTTCCTCCTTCCCTTTCACCACAGTTCCTCCCCAAGTTTAGGTAAGGTAGGTGCAGACTTCGCGCACAAGTGTTTGTATTGTTGGGCAGTTTTCCTTCTCTTGATTCACTGTTCCTTTTAACTTTGGAAAAGCAGAATTAACTTTGAGTTGATCAGGATATTCCTCTTCAAATTTTCTCCAAAATTTTAAAAATGAAAAAGATACTTAGAACATTACTTCGTGTTTCTGTAAGGTGCAAGAGTGAAACTCTACTCTGCAAATCAATCTACACAGAAACGTCCATGAGAAGATGTTGTAGTTCTGTGTTTATATTTTTTATGGATATAATCCTATGTTTTTCCTCTTAGAATCCATTTATCGCCGAGGCGCCCGCCGGTGGCGAAAGCTCTATTGTGCAAATGGTCACACTTTCCAAGCCAAACGATTTAACAGGGTGAGACTCTTATTGGGTACTTAAAACCATGATACAGGGATGTCTTTCGTAATTACCATGTCACTGCCTTGAAAAATTATGAGGTAGTTTTATTCTCATTTTTGTTGTTTGTCTATAGTATGTAGACTTTTGGTAACCCTGTAGTTTTGGGAAACTGAATCATTATTAAATTATCAGGAATTTAAAATAGGAAAAAAAAAAATTGGTTGCAATTCACTTTACATGTACTCTGAAACCATGATATCAATTATATAAATGCTCCTGTGTTCCCTTAAAAATCTTCCCAGAGGGCAAACTTGAACACTGGCATTGGATGACTGAGCTGAAAGCACATTTTCCGTTCTTTAAGTTCTGGGAGTAAAAAGGTCTGAACTTGCTTATGATGCACAGCCTTTTCTTTCATGACTTTTAAACTAAAAACTGAGATGTTTCTCCAAGCAGCCTGCTTATTATGGCATGTAATCAACTGAAAATAACAAACCATTTGTAATATTTTCAAGAAGCAATGGTCAAATATAATCAGCTGAGGACCAAGAAGGCTATCTGCTGTATTTAGAAAAAGCAACAGCAAAAAAACAAACCCAAAACATTTGAATAAGTCAGGTTCCTTGACAGCTTCAATAATCTTTCCTTCTTTTCTAAGCTTAGTGTATTCTGTGCTTAATGCTTGAGATAGTCTCCACTAAACTTCATCTTGAGCATCCTTCATATCTAACTTCTGCCTTTGTTTTTTTTTCTTTGACCTCTTCCTCATTCAAGGCTGTCAAGGCACCATAGTTTAATCACTTCCACTCTTGCTTTCATAAGAACCATGAAAACAGGGTGCCTTTGAGTTGTTTTGTCAGTGTCCTTCAGTGACTGGTGATCTTCCCGTTTCCTGTTTTCCGGTGGTTTAACATGTTGAAGCTTTTGCTCTCCTGCCGTCCTCCATACAAATGTAAGGACTCCTCTACACAGAGAGATGACAAGACACATAGCAAATTAGCTTGGTCACAGCAGCCTGTTTATTCAGTTGCGATGCCTTTGACCTGGAGTTGGCTTGTGCCCCTCTAGTGCAGCAGAAGAGGCTGGCTGTGCCTGCACCTTTCTGTGTAGATGCAGACTTTCTGTATGGCAGTTACTGCTTATTGTTCAGTTGTAATTTTTGAGCTCCTCTGTATTGTATCTGCCTGTCCTGAAACTTTTCAGATAGGGACTCTTGGTATAGTGGCGAGTTCACAAGGGATGTTCTTTGTTAGTGAAAAATGTGGCTGAATAGTTTTTATTGTTTAGTTTTGCTCTTTAATCAGTTTATTGATTTCTCATTCTAGAGAGCTCATTGTGCCATCTGCACTGACCGAATATGGGGCCTGGGTCGTCAGGGGTATAAATGCATCAATTGCAAACTCCTTGTTCACAAGAAGTGCCACAAACTTGTCAGTATTGAATGTGGCCGTCATACACTACAACCAGTAAGTAAAACTTCTCTGAAAAGTTGTCTTTAAAAAACAACTGACAAATAGAACAAAAAACTCCATTTAATCCTAATGATTTTCAAACAATAGTCTGCAAATAGTCACAGTAGATGAAACGTCATTCTTTACGGTTACTGTGACGCTTTGCAACAAAGTTTGGGAATCACTTAGCAGCGTGGCAATTTAGTGGCAAGATCGGAGTCTAACTTACACATCTGAGATTTTTTTTTCCTGTGACAAATGTAAGCATGTAAGTGACATTTATCTTATCCTTTATTTTGCATCTTTGACATAAGTTACAGGTAAAATAAAATCTCTAAATATCTGTTAGATTATTAGACTATTTCCATTTTACAGAAAAGGAAGATGAAGTGCAGAGGTTTTGACTTTTCTCCCAAGAAATTCAATAATTTTTATTTCTTAAGTCCCCCCAAAAATTTAGAAGATTACTGCTCCTGGTTTAATATTAAAAGCAGACAGCTCCAAATCTACATTTTGTGAATTCATTTGACTAATATATGTAGTGCTGAAGTATTTGAGCTTTTCTCTCATTTCTCGTCTGCTGTACTTCTTTTCTTGGCTGTACTAAGTTGTCACTTCAACAGCTTCTGGAAACATGTCATAACTTCTGGAAAATAGGTAAAATAAGGACTGCAGTGGCTTCTTTTATTGTGTATGATTAGAGCAGTAACTATGTTGACTAATCAAGTTAAAAAGTAGCTAGATTATATTCCTCAGGGATCATTTATTTAATTTATTGTCTCTAAAATAAAATCTCTCACACTTGGACAGTCTGTTATAAAAATCCTGTGCATATTTGCAGGAACCAATAATGCCTATGGATCCATCATCAGTGCATCCAGATAATGTAGAATCAGGTAAGATCAATAATTTTTTTCTTTAAATTACTGTAAATTGCTGAAATATGATCTTTGGCTTTTAAAATGAAACAGAATAAGTAAATTATTTAAAAACCCCTTCTCTACTTTTGTTCATAGAACAAGAAAAACAAGATGACTTCTTAATGCTAAGGGGGATACAAATATAAAAATTCCTCAGTTTTCCATATCTTATCAGTTTCAGAAACTGATAAGAACTGAAAAGGAAGAATTTAGGCTGTCAGTTGCATTTTTCTGTTGTAAGCTGTGTACTTTAAATGCCCTGATCAATCAAACAAACAAAAAAAAAAACCTTTAACAGGATTAGCAGGATTTCCACTGTATCGGTAGCCAAACAAGTTCGTTCTTGTAGCAGTCAGAGTGATGGTCATAACGTTTGAATTTGGATATAGACAACAGTCAGTTTGAAAACCAAACCACAGTTCTGCACAAGATTCTCTATGCGTGGAGTCAAGATTAATCTGAAGAGATCTCCAAATATAATTATAGAGTTTTATATTAGCCATAACTGATTAATGTACTATTGCAAGAGAATGATTCTGATGGTTAAAAAAACCAAAACCAAACAAAACCCCCAAAACCAACAAACCCAAACCCAACAGTTTTGAAGACTTACACAACCTAAATGCATCTATTTGTATCTCTCTGATTGAGCTCTTGTGTGGGAAGTTTTAAGGCAAAAGAAAATATGTCATCTTGGTGTAATCATTTTTTTTTTTGCGCCTTTAGTGATTCCGTACAATCCCTCAAGTCATGAGAGCTTGGACCATGTCGGTGAAGAAAAAGAGGTAAAGTGTCTTAATCATGCTAACTGTATTCGGAGATCTTAAAGCCTTTGTCTCTCAATTTCAAGATTTTAGTAATTTAATTTGCCACAAACTGAAAACTAGTACATAAAGCACATTTGGGTTGCTCACTCAGGTGTATGCATGTATGGCTTGCAAGCTGTTTTATTTTGAACCTTGAGTTGCGATACACTTTGATTTTGAAAAGTATAGGTGTGCTTTGACTTAGAAAGTATTCCAGACTCCTCCAGTTTTGTGTGTTTCTTATCTGCCAACTCTCCTCTGCCTCCTTTCTTTCTCCTCACATTCCTTTCCAGGATGGTGCAGTTTTAAGAATAACAAGTGTTAATTGAATTACTTGTTTATATTAATTTTGCTGTTCTATTTGAAATGCTAACTTTTGCAGTTGTTAAAATTGGCAAGCCTGCTTAGTAATTTCAAAGTATTTTTATTGATAGGCAATGAGCATTAGAGAAAGTGGCAAAGCTTCCTCCAGCCTGGGTCTTCAGGATTTCGATTTGCTCCGAGTTATAGGAAGAGGCAGTTATGCTAAAGTGTTGCTTGTTCGATTGAAGAAAACTGAACGCATTTATGCAATGAAAGTGGTGAAGAAAGAGCTTGTCAATGATGATGAGGTAGGCAAGCTTTTTATCAATAAATTGGGCAACTCCTTCCAAAGAGCTTCAGTGTCTGCCACAAGGTGGGAGCCAAGCCTCTGGGTCTGCAACACTAATTGAAAATTATACATGCGGTTTCTTATACATACTATACTACAGAAGGTTCACAAGACAGATAACCAATTTTGAGGTCTTCATTGACAGTCTGGTAGCTCACAGCCACCTTCCTGTGCCAGCGTTCTCTGTCATGAGCCTTGTTGCCTCTGTTGTCACTGTCTCCTTTTGTGATCAGCACTGCCTGCAGCAGTGCCCCTGCAGAATGCAAGTTAATAAGCCTGGCTCACTTCGTTATTTTGAAACAGTATTCCATATTTCTCCTATTATGTTGGCTTGCTGGGCTGAAAAAGAAATGGGTGGAGTCTGGTTTTCATATGTTCAAGTTTGGGTTTTTGTCACAAAGGAGAACTCTCAATGTTATTTTAGTTGCTCTTTAAATGAGACTTCCAACGTATACCGTGATTAGTGAAAACTAATTAACATTGCAGTATTAAACTGGTGAACACCTCTTGTTGCTGAAGGTTTCCCTTTTGTTTCTTTAGGCTACTCTGAAAAGACTCGAGTGACTATACAGTTTGCTATCCAAGGGCTTTTGCATTTATTTCTCGGAGTACCATTGATTTCTTCTGCATTTCTTGATGCTACTTTTCATTTATCTGCACCAGTTTATCTTTTATACATGAGTGTTTTTTCATTCCAAAGTGTAGTTACACAATGAGGCTAACGGTACAGGACACTCAAAACGGGGCCGGGGGAGGGGGGAAGAGTATGCTAAATTGTCTTACTTCATGTTGGAGAACTATATAATGTTTAATTTCTTGCAAGTAAAATGAGGATGGCAAAACACTTGAATATCTTACTGTTAATTGTCATTAATACTTGACCTAAGAAGTGCAACAATCCCTTTCTGAATGTCGCTTTCCTTAAATAAATAGGATATTGATTGGGTTCAGACAGAGAAGCACGTCTTTGAACAGGCTTCAAATCATCCCTTTCTTGTCGGACTACACTCTTGCTTCCAGACAGAAAGCAGGTAAAGGTCATAAGATAATAAGAAGATAGTCTAATTCAAAAAATATTTCATACTGTTAGGCACCTCAAAGGCCTGTTCAAAGCATTAAGCATTAGGTGGGCAGCGAAAGTCAATGTACTGTAGCATTTTATGAGAAAAAAGGCCATGTTCATCATCTAAGCTTTTCAACTTGGGAAGATGCAAAAGAATGTAAAGTACTGGTAGGTATGATGGTAAGGATTCTGGACAGGAGGAGAGGTGCAGCTAGCAGAAAAAAAGGCTTAAGAATATGAGATAAAAGACAGAACCTAGAATGGGAGGAAAAAAGGGTTTAAGGAAAGAGAAATCAGAAGCACAAAAATGAGGAAATTTATCTCAAACTTGCATGGACTCTCTAAAGACAAGTCTCTGAGCAAGACTTGGAAAATGGCATCTGAATTTTAAAACAAAACATGGTAGTAGAGATGAAAATGATTATTTTCCTATGTGTTTATATATAGAAGAGATTGCAGTAGGAGAATAAATTACTATTCTATACAGTACTAATTTTAAGTATATATAAAATATAGTTATTGTATACTTAAACAACATACTTGCTGTTTGAAAAGGTGACAAGCTAGTGGAGGGAAGTGAGAAGAAAGTATTTGTAATATAGTAATAGTATTAACCACAAATAAAGGAGACTAAAGGATCAGGAACGAAAATGAGAGTATTTTTTTTTCTGGTTTGTGCATAGAAACTGATGTGAATCTATTTATATAGTCACATACGTAAGAATGACAAACAGTAGCTGTAATGGATTAGGAATGGGGGAAGGATTACTTTCCTTTAGCAATATAGGATTTATCTAGAGAAACGTCGTATACTTGATTTTTAACTTTGGGAATTTATTAAAAGGGAGGGAAAATGCTGAAACCAGCCATGTTACCAGGGATGGGAGGAGTTGAATTGACATTGCTTGATAACAGACCTGTAACATCTCAAACCTCTTTCAGCCTTATATACAATGGTTGATAAAAAAATCCTGTGTGTTTCAGGTTATTCTTTGTTATAGAGTATGTAAATGGAGGAGATCTAATGTTTCATATGCAGAGACAGAGAAAGCTGCCAGAGGAGCATGCCAGGTATGTCTAATTCCAGATTTCTTGCATCAAAGCAGTTGGTTTTCTGACACAGTGCAGTAGTGCAGAGATTATGATGATGAGCTAGCAAATCCTCTCCAGATGTTAAAGATTTAAGGAATGTGAAAATGCGTTCTCATTTTAATGCTGCAAGCTACCATATTTTTGTTTCAAGGAGGAACTGAATAGGAAGCACTTAAGTATTGTTTGTATTAGCATTACCCTGGATAACTTCAGTCTGATTCTGAATTTTTATACAGAAAAACACTTCTGTGGTATTTTTTTTTACTGTCTAATGGTATCAATGTGTTTCGCTTACAACAACCACTACCAGCTGTCCAGGCAAATGCTGAGCTCTTGGTGCATATGCTTCATCTCAGATGGTGAGATGGAAGGGATGATTTCGGTAGACATTAATATTAATTAAAAATAATTTTTGAAGTGACTGTGGGTAGAAATGTTTATATGATCATAAACAACTTATCTGCTTCTCTGATGAAAAAGAATAGAATACAGGGGACTATATTTAGAAAAGTATCATGCTACCAAGACTATGCTGTTGGGGTTTGGGTTTTTGATTACTTGAGTAACCAGTATCTCCTTCTACACTAGGTTTTATTCTGCTGAAATCAGTCTAGCATTGAACTATTTACATGAACGAGGGATAATCTACAGAGATTTAAAACTGGATAATGTGCTACTAGATTCTGAAGGGCATATTAAACTCACAGATTATGGCATGTGCAAGGTAAGCTCTAGTTCCTTGCTAATGAATAAAATCAACAATTAAGAAATTCCCATAAATTAAAAGCTGCAGAGATTTAAAAATGTGAAATTTCAAGGTACTCATTTATATATAGGGCACATTGGCATTTCTTTTTCTTTTCTCCATTTGTAGAAGTGAAATGACTACACAGCCTAAGTGCACAGACTACATATATATGTTACTCTTTCTGTTTTTATAAAGCTGCTGTATCAACTTGACTGGGAGGTGTAGGCTGAAATAGTCAAGACAGCTTGTTTTCAAAAAGAGCAAAAGGTTGAAATATATCAGTCACACCTGCTCCCATTTGGATTCTATGACGCTTCCCATTTTCTCTAGAAAAACGTTGTCACTGCAAAGACACTGGCGCACAGGTTTGACTTTGCTGTGGAGTTGCCATTATGCTGATCTATTAGAACTGTTTTAAATGTTACAATTTTGGCTAAGCAACTAAAAGAATAAAATCATACAGGTTGGAAAGGGCTTCAGGAAGTCTAGTCCACCCTCCTGCTCAAAGCAGCTGTAAGATCAGGCCAGGTTACTAAGGGCTTTATTCAGTTTGGTCTTGAAAACTTCCAAGAATGAAGACTGGTCAAGTTCTTTGGGTAACTCCCCCCTATTCTGCATTCCATGCTTTTCTCAGAAAAGCTTGTATCTGTCCGTTGCAACACCCAAGTCATGTAAGCCTCAGTTAGTCCCATTTGCCTGTCGCTGGAGATGATGTGGAGCTTACTAACCAAAACCTAAAAAGACATTGTCATCAATAGGTACGTGCCATTCTCTTGAGACTCTGTTTTTTCAGAAGCAAGTAGTGTGTTGTATTCTTTTACATACAGATTTAAGTATAGTTTTACTAACATGAAAGCAGTTTATTCTGGAAGATTAAATTAACTCAAAATGAAGTTCTTAGCAGAGGGGGAGTGTGGGATCTCTGGCTAACTGTAAAGTATTTTCTTTCCATCTTTTCTAAAAGGAGGGTCTGAGGCCTGGTGACACAACCAGCACGTTCTGTGGGACCCCAAACTATATTGCACCTGAAATTCTCCGAGGAGAGGATTACGGTAAATTGGATTTTTTCACTGCTACCATATAACTTTCCCCTTGTCTCTTACTTCTTACTGGAGTTGTTTAGCAGTAGAAAGTATAAAACTCCATTAGACATGTGATCAGTCTTAATTCAGCATCCTATCTGAAAAAGTAAATAAACCCTTCACAGGAAGGGCAGAAAACATCACACCAAGCAAATAAGATACCTTGCCTTCCACACTTTAAATTCTTTTTATCAGTCTTGAAGAACAGTTGAGTCTCCCAAATTTATTATTGTTTATAACTATTTTAGATACTACTAACGATATTCTTGTAGTCTTGAATTGTGTTCAGTTTTGGAGCTTCATATTTGGCAGCAATGATAGTAGTAGATATAAATGCATTGCAAAAGGCCTAGATAGTAGACATCCCTTTCACAAATCTCAATGTTAAAAATGAAATTGTCTATGCAATTGTTTGTTCAGGAAGTCCACAAGGTTCCTGAAGCAAGAGATATAAGGCGGTATGGAAGCCTTGCTGTATGTTTCCTATTTATTACTTTTCCTTTTTTCCTAAGCTTCCAATACTGTGCCAAGCAGATCTTTGATCTGTTTTCTTCCCTGAAGATTTTAACAAACTCTACTGTTAGCTCCAATTTAAAAAAAAAAAAAGTATATATAATTAAAAAAAAATAATCTATGCATCTTCCTTCCTTATCGCAAACTTTTGAGGCCAACCAGACTGTATCAGACCCAGCCTAGCTACTGGAATTTTTTTTTTTCTTCAGAAGTGAATAGTAGAATAGATATGCTTAGCTCCATAAAAGACGGTCTTGCTACTACTAAGAATCGTACTTCCTCCTTGACCTTATCCCCCGCCCTGGATAACCAACCCCTTGTTGGTTGGTAGTGACTAGGCTTAAATACTATCTAAACCTTTGTTAAGGTCCTAACACCAACCTTAACAAGGTTAAGGAGTATGTTCTTGCGTTTCCTTTTCTCTCTACAGCATTCCCTCCTGTTGTGCACATAATGAACCAAGTCATGTCTAGTACAATTGTGACCTCTCCTTTGTTCAGATAATCAGAAAGACTGGCAATACTTCAATTTTTGAATTGGTTTTTCTTCTCAAAACATATCTGTCTGTAGCCCAAAAGTGTTGGTATTTTTGCTCCAGAATATCTTCAATGCTGTTTTCTCATTTGAATTGTAGGCTTCAGTGTAGACTGGTGGGCACTTGGTGTGCTTATGTTTGAAATGATGGCAGGCCGGTCACCATTTGATATTGTTGGGAGTTCTGACAATCCTGATCAGAACACAGAAGATTATCTTTTCCAAGGTAGGTATCATGAGTGTTCCTACACTTCAGTGCTTGTTTCTACTTACATTTAATCTAACTTTAAAGATGCAAAAGCTGATATGAACCTTGTTTTCTTGCAGTAATTTTGGAAAAACAGATCCGAATTCCCCGATCCCTTTCTGTTAAAGCAGCAGGTGTTCTCAAGAGTTTCCTCAATAAGGTAAGAGCCGAAAGGGGACTATTTAAGACTTCTCAAGAGCAGCTGTTTCTCTTAAAACCTGTTGACTAATTGATGTATAGCAGACATACTTATCTCCCATATACAGAAACAGGGTAGAAAAGGTGTGAGCCTAAAGCAGAATTTCAGTGGGGCTGGGGGACCTATTCTAGATACTTGTCTTAAAACCTGAAGTTCCAGATTCTCAGGCTAGGATCATGAGTAAATTTCAAATTGAAAGGCATACAAATGTTCCAAGTGATTTCTTTAATCTGGGGAACTGGACAAATATCACATTTATTTTGGTTCTTAGAGAAGGTGGTTAGCAATTCACTTTGACAACTTCTGATGACTTCATCGAGGGAAACGCAGAGGCAGTATACGCTGTTTGCTAATTAGCCTGACGGTCAAAAGGTGCATATGTGGTATGCGCCACTACGCACATCCGAGCACATTCTGGCCTTTATTTAGTGAGTGTTAGATGAGTGGGGAGAAAGAGGTACAATAGAAAACAGATTTGGTTAAATTATTCTGAGAAAGTAATACTGTTCAAGAACACTGATTCTGTTACAGCTCCTTGGTAGTGTGTGCATGCGCGTACATGGAGAGGGAATTGTCGTGTTAAAATCACCTTCTTTCCACTGCATTTATCAGTAACCTGCAGTTACTACCCCGGTGTGACTGCCTGGCATAGTCAGTCTGCTCAGGGACGGGTGAGCAGGGGGAAGAATCGAATTCACTTGTCATCTAATCAAATTTGCACTGAAACATACAGTATGTTTAAAGAGGTCTGAATAAAAATGAAGAAAGATAGCATGGCTGTTTATATAAAATTCCATTAAAGGCTTCCATATATTCATGCCTATTTCAGACAGTAAATTGGAACAGTTTCCCAAATAAATAATGCTACCTTAGTTCTTCAGTGTCCCTCATAACTCTGATGTTTCATTTCTCATGGGATTTGTAACATTTGTATTTTATCCACATGTAGGCGATGGCACCCATTTAGAAATATTTTCTTTCTTGCACAGGATCCAAAGGAGCGTTTAGGCTGCCATCCTCAAACAGGATTTGCAGATATCCAGGGACATCCGTTCTTTCGCAATGTTGATTGGGATCTGGTATGTGAATGCCTACTGGCTTAGTTTATTTTCTTTGTGTACAGTGATGGCTTGACAACTTGCTTTGAGCATGAGAGATGTAAAAACTTGAAAAACCTCAAGCTTTTAACTTAGGATGTACCATAATGGCAATACAGAATCTTTTAACCCTTTTAGACGCAGTAAGTACAGTAGATTAATAGAATGATTGTAGAAAGTATACAAAAGAAACTTAATAGTAACTTCCAGCCTTGTTTAAAAATAACTCAATAGATTGTAACTCCTTCTTGGTGTCACTAAGTCTATTTATTCTTAGATGGAGCAAAAGCAAGTGGTGCCTCCATTTAAACCAAATATATCTGGAGAATTTGGTCTGGATAACTTTGATTCCCAGTTCACCAATGAACCTGTGCAGCTCACTCCAGATGATGAGTAAGTAATGTAGAATTTAAGAAGTTCTGATAAGTTGGTGAAGGAATTATAAAACTTCATTTAATAGCTGTAGTTGTAGTACATAGAGTGTACATAAAGCAGTAAGTAACATTTTCGTGTGTTAGTTTGGAGAAAATTCTGTTATGTGTCCTCATGGTAGACTTAGTATGGCTGGATTAAGTATTGTAGTCTGGCATGATGTAAAAATTAACTAACAGTGGGAAAGTTGCTGTAAAGAATCTTAGTTCAGGGAAAGATGAGTAAGTGCAGTTTTACAAGTTTCAGTGGTATCATCTGCAAGAAATGAACGTGTGAAGGAAAAGACCTGTTTTGTCAAGTGGTTTATTTTTGCATTTCTTGAAGCCATGATGCTTCTAGAATGTTGGGTTTAGATTGAATTTATCTTGGGTCTTCTGAACATGAGAAGATGCTTTGTTTGGCTCGTTCAGGTGTTTTAAATTGTTAGTAATCAAGTGAGACTACCCTGGCTGAAAAGCCTTGATAAAATGCACGATAATGCGTTTGGGTTTGGTAGTGGATTTGTGGTTCCTTACCCTGGAGGGGCCCTGATTTGGGATGAGGAGGGAAGGGCCTTTCTAGTTTGACTGAGCCACTGCTGTTGGCATTTGAGGAATTTCTCTAGGGTTTTGTGTAACATTTATGGAGTATGTAAATACAAACAGTGAATATTAAATGTTACCTATGCACCTTAATTAGGTCTGAGATCCAACTTCCTTCTTCATCCCTTTGTAAATGGGTACTGTACAAATAAAGTTTAGAAAAGTTGCTGATGCAGGTGCAGCATCTGTTACATCCTTATGTGTTCAGTTTTTTACAAAACTGACTGTTTTGGGAAAGTTTTAAAACTGCAAACCTTGCAGATTGCTTTGTGGGGAGAATATGCGCATGGGAGCACCCCAGTCACTGCTCCTGGGTAGTTTTGTGTTCTGTTACCGTTCTAGGGGCTAGAAAAAAAAACAGTGGTATCTGTAAGGATAGAGAGGGACAAAAGAGAGAAGGGAAGCGTTCTGAACTGCGATCTGCTGTATAGGTCTAAATTTAAAGACAAACTATCAGTTAATATTGTTACCTTTTTAATTTTGCTGAACTAATGATTGTTTTTTAATCTTAATAGTGATATTGTGAAGAAGATTGACCAGTCTGAATTTGAAGGCTTTGAATATATAAATCCTCTTTTGATGTCAGCTGAGGAATGTGTCTGAATTCTCCATTTCTGGACTGTGCCAATTGTTACTCTGTTTGTTTCTGCATGGATAAACATGTCTTCATGTGGATGCACTTGCATAAAACGAGTAACTGAACATCTTACCCTTGCCACCTAGTGTGAATTACTAATTTTCTTTTTGTATTAATTGTCCAGGACAGTTGTTTTGCTTGAACCTTTGCTGCCTGATTTAAAATGTCAAACTTTCCAACAGTCTTGCCAAACTAGAATTTTAATATAGAAACTGGTCTTTGGGGCTCCTGACTAAACGATGGGGTCTGGCTGTATAACCTGCCAATACAGCGTTCTGATAAAGGAAAGTTTTTCTTACTGCTTTAAGAACACAAATTGCACTAGAAGATGTAATAAAATACTGTTAAAAGACTTCCGTTTTTCCAGCAAGGCAAGTAAGACCTTACGACTGCTGTAGTTTTAAATCTCTTCTCTCTAAACATCTGATTTCCCTGTTCGCCTTAGACTTAGAAGTTAGCCCTATGTTATTGCCCTTCGGGTTGAAATGACAGCAAGGAGAGCGGATTTTTAAACTGAATAGGTCAAGAATGGCTGCTTTCACAGGGTATATTTATCCTATCCAAAAGGACATGATTAACTTGATATTAGAATCGATAGACTTTGCTCCAAAATGATAGACTAGGAATTGTACACTGGTACACAGAGAGTGCCTTTCTGAGCCTGTCCCTTTCAGTGAGGGTTGTACGTGGTATAAAGTGTCAGTTTAAATAAATGGAATTCAGTTAATACTTTAAAAAGTTAAAATCTGTAGAGTGTAATTTAGCAGTAATGGGCAGCTGATATTGACAGATGTAGAACCTCATACTATTATTTATTGCTTTTACACTTGCTGTCTTAACTGTATCAGAACTGCATACGCTATAGCTATGGCCAAAATAAGGGCATTGTTTCCTTTTGTTTAATCTTATTGCCATGCTGTTGGAAATGCATTCGACTTTGCCAGTGGAAAAAGCACGTCTAGGAAAAAATAGGTGCTGTCCACAATGACTCCTTTAACTTCTCCACTTACAGATAGTGATTTGTAATTGCAGTTAAACCTTAAATGTTGGTAGTAGATTCAAAGTTAATAGTAAAGCAATTGGAATAAATTGAAAGAACGGTTCAAACTAGGACTTTAGGGGGTTGTGATTCTTACATTTCATGTTAGTAAACAGTGTAATATACAGCACAGATAATTCTTATTTTTCATGTTTAAGGAATAGTTTTGAGTGTCTTCGGATGAAGAAATGCCAAATGTACCACTTTTTTATTATTATTTTGGGGAAAAGGGATTAAGACACATTGAAGAAAAGAATCTGTGTTACATATGTAAGAGCTATAAGGCAAGCTAAGCATTACTGAAAGCAGATCTACGTATTGTAAGCACAAGTTAGCAAACCTTATCGGAAACTTTTAAGAAGACTTCTGCTTGGTCATTGTCTCTCCTTGAAAATCCTTGTATGGTGACACTGTAAATTCATAGCACAAATCTTCTGGTGAATGTTTTTTCACTTACATCTTAGCTTCAAGGAGAAGGATTGCACAAATACACAGTAGTGTCATGGTGTGGTATTTCGTTTGTATTTTTCTTTGCAACATGAATAGGAAACGCTTAAGTATCGCGCTGAGTGTTCAAAACTGGGAAGTGATTGGAGGGGCCTCAATTTCAGGGAAGCTTTGAACGTCCGCACTGTTAAAAATCAGGTTGCCATAAACTCAAGCTGTATATTTTCAAATGTAAAATATCAGAGTCAACCTCCTTTTAAAGAGCAGCTAATAACTTCAGCACGTTTAGTTCACGTCAAGTGAACTGCTTACATGCAGTTTTAAACTTGTGATTAATTGTTTAGCCTCTGACTTCTACACCCGCATGACTAGTTTAGACATCAGGACTTAACTGATATTAAACTTGGAAGTTACTTAGAACAAACAAGAAAAGCCTTGTCTCTACAGTGGCTTAATATCACATGGGATATTAAGTAAAATGGCTTTAGGTAAGGAAGGGCATTTCTGCTGTTCATCACAGAAGAGTAATGGAGTAAAACACTGTCTTTTGTGCTTAAAGCAAAAGTTAATTTTTTTTTATAGATAATGTCACAGAAAAGATACTTTTTCTATTTATGTATCTAACCATGTTGCTAAGTGACAAACATCTTAAATGACTGTAAATCCATTTTTAAACTTTAATTTTCTCCAAAGTGCCATGATATTAACAGTTATTTTTCATTGTTAAGCATATAGCAACTGTCACAAATATTCAGAAGGGACATTGGGTGTAAACAGTCCAGTGCAGTAAGCTTTGTCTTTTGGAGAAAGTGTCTGCATCAGAAGCATAACGTATTTATGTGGAGTAACCTCCTCTTTGTATACGAGTTGGATTCCTATGGGTGCTCTGCTAGTTAATATTGTCGCTAGTATTTTCCTGTTTCGTATGGAATATGGTCTTGAACGTTGTTGTGTAATCATTCCCTTTATTTGTGCACACTTTTTACTTCAAATAAAACATTTATATTAGGCCTCTGTGTGTTAACCTCTAAAACAAATACTGCGAAATGCTGGGCTGTGCTTGGGATTGTCGTCTGGCCCTTAAATATCCAGGTCCCATAGGAGCGTAGTTCTAATCTTGTAACTTCTTCTAGGAGATAGCACTGGGATAGACCATAGCAACCTTAAGAAATACCTCCCTCAGCCGGTGTTCCCCAGGCATGTCTTAGAATGGAGGTCCCTCTCCAGCGTGCTTCGCAGGCCTTACGTTCATCGTGCCCTATGGAGAAAAAGCATCCTTGTAGGTTCTGTCTTTCGTTCCAACACCAGTGATGAAACAAAAGTAAGTAGTGAGGCATCAGTCAGCTGCGCAGATACAGAAAGCTTCAAGTAAAACATAAAATGCAATTCTAGCTTGCTTGACCAAGGAACTCTTTCAGCTGGCACTTCTGAGATGTTGTCTCAGCTGCCAGAGCTGGGGATCTGGACTTCAGAGCAACACTCATGTGCTGCGTTTACTTCTGCATGATTTCTTTCTTTGTTTCTTCAGCTCCTCCCCTGCATTCTCTTAGATTTCTGACACGGAGGGCAAGGGCACTTACCTCATACCCTGCTACAGATGCAGTATGTTAATATGTCTTTATTTCAGTATCTGTGTATCTGTATTTTAAAAGAGATTTCCTCTTGCAATCTGGCTTGTTATTAAAAGTATGTATCGGCAGTCCTAGGCAAATGCTACAGATGGTTGCATATCTTAAATACTTAACCTCCCCCCACGCACACTTCTTGTTTCTGTTCAGTTTGGTGGCCAACTGCTCTCAGCTCAGTCTGAGCAATTGTTTATGTTGAGACTCTATAGAAGAAATTAATAGCTTGTATAATCTATATATACTTCATACCTTAACTGCTAAGCATGCATCCTCGCTTCATGATGGACAGCATAAGCAGCTTAAGCAAGAAAGCTATCTGAAATTGCCCATAGATTAATGACATTTTCCTGGGAAGAGGAAGTAGGGGATTGGAGCCCCTTTCAGAAAAAGGGGATTTTTACCGTATCTTGCATCTTCCTGAGAAGAGCTCAGTTAGGGTGTTGGAATTTTTTTAAGACTTTTTTTCCCCCCCCTGCGTATGATAAAGGATCTGAACTGCATACTTGAAATGTGTCATCTTACCGTTATGTATTTAATCAACAATTAAAGGCAGAGAAGCATCTACCTCCTGGATCTGTTTGGCTTTTGTGGGAGGTGGGCTTTTTCAGGCATAAATAGAACCAGAAATCTGTTGTGTCTGCATCTGACTTCTAAGCTTGAACGAAGTGTCTGGGCCTATACCCCTCTTGCGCTGGATGGTGAAGGGTTGAGCTGAACAGCTGAATTTTGGCCGTGATTTCAGATGTAGACACTAAGTCACAGTTCAAGTTCTTCATTAGCTGTAGTGTTTTGTACAAAACTGTTTCCAAAGTAACTCATCCTGCAAGATGTGGTGCGCGCTAAAATCTATCAGCTGTTTGGGTTTACAGTAAGATCTGTGATAGGGTATCTAATACAGTATCTTGTCCATGTTACTTAATGTGTCATAGAAGATTTCACGAGAGTGGTCTTAAGTATTACAACTTACCATTAAAAATCGCCACTAAAATGATTTCTCTTTAAAATGCACAAGCTAATACCTTCAGAAAAGAAAATGCACAATTTTTGTTCTCTGTTCAGTGTTAAATTGTGCTCTTCAGCATCTTTAGAGACTGTATGGAACCACTGTTTTAAAAAAATACTTTCTGTAGACAACCCCCTTTGTTCATAAACATGTAACTTGAATCTTACAAAACTGTGACAAAGTTCTTTACACGCTTAACAGCATGAGAAACAGCTTTGTATCTGTTAACCAGCTCAACTGGAAGATCTTTTTTTTGTTGTTGTTTTAATACGGTATTTGGCACTTCACTTTATATGCAGTAGTTTAAAGGATTTATTTTTACTTACACTTAGAAATGCAGATCAGTTTGTCTCACTTGCCCCTCTTCCTAGTGTGTGAGTGGAAGAGGAATAGCCCCCAGGGATTGTCAGAGGTGGCCTGCAAGGAATTCAAATGGGCAAGTGTGTGGGGAGGATGGGCCATATTCTTCTTTTAAACACCCTTTTTTTTTTTGCTTTATGATATTTTTGTAGGTCTGTGTTTTTGCATGTGTCCTGCTTGGTATTATTTCAGAAATACATAATATAAAAATGATAGACTTTCCAGGAAGCTACCTGGTTTCCCATATATTCTATATCCCTCAATTTTTATTTTAACTGAAAATGAAACTTTTGTAGTCGCTGTTTAATTGTAAAGTAAGAATGTAGTTCTTAAATAATAACTTTTCTTCCTTAGAGCTGACTTAAAAGAGTAAAGACAAAAATTTTGTACAGGCTGCCTCGGTTTTAAACCTAAGGTGTTGAAACCAAGCAGCGAAGGTGCTATGTGTGAATTGGATTTTAAGATAACCTTAGATGTTCATTTCATAAGCTTCCAAAGAGCTTCAGCACTTCTTGAAAATTCAGAGGAGTTAATAATAAAAGAAGGATTCCTCCTATGCTCTGTTAGTGCAATTTATTACATCTTGCAAAGGTCTGTAACTCGATTTTAGTTGCACAGTGTCTTTAGAACTGCTTTTCAGTTTACAGTAGAAGTTGTAGGCAGAGTTAATGTCTTTTTTTAGACAATCCTCTACCTACAAACTTTGTCTTACATTGCCTGATCATTGTAGCGCTATAGCAACACTATCATTACAGCACAATAGTTACCAGAATTTGCAACCTGAAATGGAAAATGTGCAGCAGAACTTGAAAAACCCACATTAAGCAAGGACACCGAATTCCTAAGCTTCCATGACATCAGTAGGTCTAATAAAAGATGTAATATCTGCCTACATACACTGCTTTCCTTACATCCGGAGATCAGTCCAGCTCTGGTGTTATCTTGCATTTTCTTCAGAAAATTTAAAATGGAAATATGACATAGTGTGCTTCACTGACTGGTATTTGATGAGAATATTTTTTTTTATCAGATCCTAAACTCCTAGAGCATGGAGAAGACAGGAATGTCCAGAATGTCTGCAAAATTGTATCGCAGGTCCATGTCTTTCAGGATCAGCTCCAAAAACTGATAGATTCAGAAATCTTGTTTTATTCTGCTATATTATTGTGGCTTTTAAGCAAACCTTGTGTCTGCTTAATAAATAAGTACAGAGTGTTAGGATTCTTCACAAATGTGTTTACTTTTTCATAAACCGATTTGTTGTCCTACCTTCAAACGTTTTATTGCCGAAGAATAAAGAAACAGAATTTAAACAGGCAGTTGAGATCAAACACAAATGCACTCTTGCATGTTCTCCATCACTTCCCTTGGGTTCCCTGCCCTCCACAACAGCAGTTCACATTTTCCTGTAAGGCTAGCGATTGTACTCCAGCAACTGCTTTGCCTCGTGTTGTTTGCTTAACTGTAAATGGACAAAAAATACCAATATTTTTATAAGATCCTTCTGCAGAATCATTACATGAAGCAATCCTCTTTCCTAAGGCTGGAAATGCTGCAGAAGCATTTGATGTAGCAGCCACAGTGAGATGATGCTTGCACAGTGCGATGTAATTGTGTTGCTGCAGGCTAAAGAATAGCATTTATGAAAAGCACCAGGGTACTCCACATCGTGGCACAATGCTGGAATTCATTTAAACATGTTTATGATGCTTCCCTGCTTTGAAAAGTACAGACAACAGGCCTGGGTAGAAAACTGCATATTGAGGTGGAATGACCGGTATTTATTAATCACTGTGTGTTGCTAAATTAGATCAAATGCTGTTGGATGCAAAGATGAGCTGAGTAGGTTTATGGTCCAACACCCATGAAATTTCCTTAAGTATACAAATCCGATTTGTGGTGAATCTCAGGTACAGAGGTGCCAGCCCTTACCGTCCTTCAGTTCATGAAACTCAAATAACGTGTACAGCCTGATGGTTTTATACCTATATGTTTCAGCTGTGATTCTGCTGCTTTGGAGGAGTTGCCCAGATGAAGTCAGGCAAAAGGAGCTAGAAAAGGAGCAGGGTAAATGTAAGTAAGGAAAAATACCCTCCCCATAATGGTAGTAGTTATTACGGTAAATGCTCCCTGAGGAAAGGCTGAGTCAGCCTCTAGTGATTTACAATAAAAACAGAGAAGAAAAAAAAAAAGAGTCTNGGGGGGAAATCAGTTTCTCCAGTACTTGTGTTCTTCCCCAAGATTAAATCTTGGTTCCAGTTTTTGGGAAGTTTTTCTCTCTGCTTTGACCTACATGGAATTGAAGGAATTTCCTTCTCTGTTTTCTCTAGCCTGTGAAAGGAGAAGTTATGGTTGTCTATAGGCATTCTATGAAATGTCCATTTCAAGCAGCTGCAAGAAAAAGCACACTTAATTTCAAGTAATTTGGAGGTTTACATACCTCAACAAAATTAAGGCTCCTATTTGGTACCACTTTGTATGTAGGAAAGCTTTCTGCCTGAGAGTGCTGCAATATGGCAATGGTAAAAACAACGATCCTTGCTGTTACAACACCTTCCGCTGAATACAAAAATTGAGGTCGTGCTCTATTTCAGTTTTATGATTCCTTCATCTGTACCTGAATTCTTTAATAATAGAAAGGTAAATGAGTTTTCTCTAGGTTTTAAAAAATAAATACAACCATTATTGTCTTTGTTATCACAGAGTTACCATTAAAAGCCCAGGCACTGCTATTTATACAGTTATTCTGAACCCTATTCTAGTGCTTAAACTGTCAGGAATTTAGTATTTTTGCAATATAAAGTAGCACGGGTCCCAAAGATTGCACGAGCTGCTGTACAAACATAGAGTAGGACAGCTCCTACCTACAAACGTGACCCTCGAAGGTTAACATCAAGGGCAAAACCTGCACACAAAACAACATCAATAATCCCACATCACTCTTTGCCCAGCTGCCATCAGAAGGAAATGCTGCAGATACTGTTGTAGATGCTGCAACTGATGTGGCGTTTTAAAAGCGATTAACGAGGTGACTCACGAAGCAGCTTTGCAGTGGTTCTCAAGGGCCCCTCCACCAGCGAGCCCTGCCAGCCCGGAGGAGATCTGAGCATATCAAAGGTGCAAAGTTGAGGATTAAAGTGCGTCAAACCCCTCCGTTGATCAGCCGCTCAGCAGCGGGGCAGGTTTTGTTTGCTCTGTGCTAATCCTTCTGGCGTGGCGTTAGGAGATGACACGGAAGGGAGCCCGCTCGCCGTGGGCAGTGCCGGCCGGTGTTAAGCAGTGCCTGGTGGTTGTACGACTGCCCCATTTTCACACGCTATGCTTTTAGACTCGCGTTGCATCAAAATATGTAACTGTACAGGGTGAAAGGCAGCGGGAAATTGGATTGTGCCTTAATCTTAGCTGTCTTTACAAAGATGTAAACCAAAAAGCTTTAGGGTCCTTGCAGACAGAAGGAACTTGTAATTCATAAACTGGTTGTACAAAGGCTAAGCAGTCCCTGAAGAGCACCTTCCAGCAGCAAGTCTGAAGTGGGAGAAGCCCCTCACGTAAACCCCTCTCCGCAGAGCTGATCGTACCACTTCCCAGCCAGGCTCCATGACTGACTTTGACACCTTCTCCTGCGCTTCAGCGTCTCCTCGCTCCTGGTGCCACACGGAGCCTGCAACTGGAAGGAGAGGTCTGTGGAATCACCTTGGGGACAGACACCATCACGCTCTCCTGCCTCCCTCATGTCTCCCCATCCCCTAGTCGTGGGGTCTTGGAGCGGAGCCCACCTTGTGTGGGGACCCTGGCTGGGAGACAGTCACTGAGGGACCCTCGCTGAGGGACCATCACTGAGGGGACAGTAATGAGGGGCCCTGGCTGAGGGGACGGGCACTGAGGGCCCCTCTCTGAAGGCCGCTGGCTGATGAGGGCCGCTCGCTCTGGCCGCCGCGCCTCAGGGCTGCGGTACGCCCGACATCTCCCTGTCAGCGTCCGGGCCTCCTCCCTCCCCTCCCGCCGTAGCTGCCGCCGGCCCTCTCCCTTTCTGCCATGGCTGCCCTGGCCCCCCGCGCCCCGGCCCTCAGCGCCTCGCCGGCTCCGGCAGCGGCGCCGCCCGGGCGCTGCCCGCCGCCTCTCGGGCTCCAACGGCGGAGAGGAGGCGGCCCGGGGCTGGCTCTGACCCGGGTGGGCTGAGGGGAAGCGGCGGGAGGACGAGCAGAAATAACACTTTTTAAAAATTATCATTATTTTTTATTTTACTGTGGGGTTTTATTCCCCTCCCTTTTCCTGCCGGCCGGGCTGGGGGAGGGGACGGTTCCCCGGCGCTGAGGCGGCG